>CADCXT010004346.1:0-218032 GCA_902806775.1 Microtus agrestis | reverse complement strand
CCTCTTCCATCCCCATCCAGGAAAGGCCAGGTCTCCCACGAGTATTAACCAAACATGGCATATCAAGTTGCAATAAGACTGAGCATCTCACATGTATTATGGCTGGGCAAAGTGACCCAGTTTGAGGAGTGGGATCAAACAATCAACTAACCTGACTCATAGGGATGGCAGAGATCAGGAAGCTTTTGATCTGGTGGCAATTTTGCTTGGTGCAGCCTTGTATTTTCCCTGAGTGCCAACGACACGGTTTTGATTAAGTCTGCCCTGGGTTGTCAGTTTCCAGACAGGGATTTTTACAACAAGAATATGGAGGTAGGTTTACACATTGCTTGAAGGTTTTTTTGAGATCAAAAATTCACCAAATTCTTGTTCACTCAGTAATTGTTTAAGCTTAACTTCCCTGCTGAATTGGAATTTCCCCAGGAAAATGGTTTGATTTCACATAAAACTTAAGGCAAGAGTTAAAATTTCACAAGTCCCACTTTTTCTTTGGACTACCACTGTGGTTTTCCATCTGTGTAAACATCTCCTGTCAGAGAGTTGCTCCAATGAAGAATGCCTTGTTTTGAAAGTGTATTGTAACTGGGAAGCACTATTTATCAGCATAGTGTTGACTGCTGTGGGTGGAGACAGAGGCACATCAATCATCAGATTCAGGGTAGGAATGAGCTGCCCTGGCATTTCCCACTCTCAGCACATCCTGGGAACTCTCAAGGCAGACAACAGCTCTTCCCTGGGCTCTGAGTGAGATCTGATTCCCCAGCATGGTCTCCTCACCCTAGGAATTAGCCTAGAACATTTTAGTTCTGATAGGCTTGAATCACATTTACATCATGACCTGGCTATTAAATGAGCCACCAAGCATAAAAGTAGGATTTGCACAGCAGGAATCTATTATCAAATGGAAGTAGTATGTACATGGTTAGGCCCAAGCAGGTCCTGAACACACAAGCAAGTTACATGAAGTAGCCCAAATACTGTTGCTATAGAGATTTGCATTGGTATGGATCTTGGCTTATTGATACCAACTTAAGGTCAATTTTATTATATGTATATTTCTGCTCTTGATTAAGGCATTGTGTTTGTCCTGCTCACTTAAAAATGTAATGCATAATTAAGAAATATAGGTTAGGGGCTGGAGAGATGGCTCAGCAGTTAAGAGCACTGGCTACTCTTCCAGAGGTCCTGACTTCAATTCCCAGCAACCACATGGTGGCAGTTCACAACCATCCATAATGAGATCTGTTGCCTTCTTTTGGATTCCAAGCATACATGCAGGCAGAACACTGTATTTGTAATAAATAAATTTGAAAAAAAAGAAATATAGGCTAATAAATAGATAATCATTTATAATAGTCAATCTTGTAGTCATGTTAGTTAGATTTTCTAGATGTACAGAGATGTATTTCAGATGGATAGGTATTCTTCAAACCTTTCAAAGATGGCAGAATATGGCATTTAAAACATTTTAAGAATTTAGGACTTATCATGACAATGAGACACTCCTGGCAGCTCCAATCTACTTCAAGAGGAAGATGGGCATCAAAGAGGCTCCTTATGGAGTTGGTTAGCCATTTGAGCAAGAAACTGCTCTTGCCTGGACTGATTGATGAGCTGGGTTTGCAGGACCCACAGAGAAATGACTGTTGAACTTGCCTAAAGGTGAGATGATCCTTCGGTGTTCCTAAAAGAGTCTACTAGACATTCTTCAGGACACAGAAGAAAGCGACTGTAATTTCCTGCTTTGTGGAAATAGTCTGCTGGATACTATGGGTCTGTGGGATGAAGATGAACAGAAGAACTCTGGGTGACGACTGTCCAGGCAGCAAGACATCTCTGTCAATTCTAGAGATTTAGAAGTTGCTTACAATGCACATTCTGTTTACTTAGGTAATATTATATCCTTCTGGAGTCTTTGATGGAGTTAAAGAATTTATAGTTATAGTTTTCTTTAGTTATGATAAAAGATAAAGAATATATAAATATTGTAACTATAATTCTGGCTTGATGTCTGTTTTGTTATATGTAATTTTAGTATGTTAAAGTTAAAACCTTCCTTTTTATTTTTTTTTCAAGATAGGGTTTCTCTGTCCTGGAACTAGCTCTTGTAGACCAGGTTGGCCTCGAACTCACAGAGATCTACTCACCTCTGCCTCCCGAGTGCTGGAATTAAAGTCGTGCATCACCACTGCCTGGCTAAAACCTTCCTTTTTATTTTTTATTTTTTTATTTTTGGTTTTTCAAGACAGGGTTTCTCTGTGGTTTTGGAGCCTGTCCTGGAACTAGCTCTTGTAGACCAGGCTGGTCTTGAACTCACAGAGATCCGCCTGCCTCTGCCTCCCGAGTGCTGGGATTAAAGGTGTGCGCCACCACCGCCTGGCTAAACCTTCCTTTTTTAAACAGAAAAGGGGAGGTGATGTGGGATTTTCCTCTGTATGATTACCATTAATGAGCAATTGCTTATGGATTCATGGGCTATAGCTAATGGATTTTCTGGATAGTCAGGGACTTGGAAAGAGCATGATTAAAAAATTAGTGCAAAAGACATCTGGGGAAGAAGTGTGTGGACAGATCTCTCCATATGGGCAAAGGATGTGAAGATACTTGTGCCCCATGTAAATGCTCATCACAAGGTGACTTCAGCTGAGGAGGAAGAGTTCAATAATCAAGTAGCTAGGATGGCTCGTTCTGTGGACAGTCAGCCTCTTTCCTCAGCCATTCTGGCATTGCCCAATGGACAAAATGGCCATGATGGCAAAGATGGGGTTATGCATTGACTGAACAACATGGGTATTTACTCACCAAGACTAACATGACTACAGCTGCTGCTGAGTGCCAGCTCTGCCAACAGCTGAGACTAACATGTGCCCCAGGTAGGCACCGTTCCCCAGGATGACCAGCCAGCAACCTGGTGGCAGGTTGACTATATTGAACCACTTTCTCCAGGAAAGGACAATGGTTTGTCCTTACTGTTGTAGATACTTATTCTGCTTATGGATTTGCCTCTCCTACATGTAATACTCCTGCAAAAACCACCACTTGTGGGCTTACAGAAGGCCTTATCCACCATCATGGTATTCCACACAGTATTATTTCTGACAAAAGAACTCCACAGTCAAAGGAGCATGGCAGTGGACCAAAAACCATGGAATCCACAGATCTTACCACGTTCCCCACCGTCCTGAAGCAGCTGGCCTTATAGAAAGATTGAATGACCTTCTGAAGAGAGTTACAATACCGATGATGTGGCAGCAGCATGGAGGGCTGGGGCAGCGTTCTCCAGAAGGTGGTGTTTGCTTTGGTCAGCTTCCAGTATCTGGTATGGTTTCTTTCATAGCCAGGATCTATGGGTCCAGGAACCAAGGAGTGGAAAAGGGAATGGTTTCTCTATCACCACCAGTGACTCACTAGGAAAACTTTTGCTTCCTGTTCCTATGACTTTAAGTTCTGTTGGCCTAGAAGTTTTGATTCCAGAGTGGGAAGTGCTCCTGCCAAGAGACATTGCCACCTATTCTAAAATTTATAATGTGTTCATAGTTGTATGAAAGATAGTTATATCATGTTAGGTGTAATTATGACCTGGTTAAATATAAAAACATTTGCAATTGTACTTGCAATAGTTATAGCATGTTAGGCATAAATATGACTTGGTTGTTGTTTTCATTGGGAAATTAAGCATGGCATAAAGAAATATGGTCATGTGTCAAACTGACAAGGAGTGGACTTGTGATAGCTATTCTTGGTTGTCACCTTGATTACCTCTGGAATTAACTAAAACCTAGGCTGCTGAGTACACCTGGGGAGGATTTTTCTTAATTAAATCATTTGAAGTGAGAAGACCCACTTTAATCTTGATCTTTAGAAATGGGTGTTAAGCATTTTCCTACTAGCAAACCTCTCTGATGACACAATAACCAAAGTAGACCAAATCAGACAGAATTAGAAAGAGCCCAGATTTAGTGGTGCTCTCCGGAAAAACATGGAGAGGGGGGGAGAAGAACTGGAATGACCACCGGAGAGGGAAAAGGGGAGATCACATATTTGTTCTCTCAGGGCAGTTTAAATAGCCTGTGGGAGTGGTCTTGACCTTCCCTAAGGAAGAGTCACCTTTGGTGAGCTTCCTCTGAGGTGGAGTTTGGACTGAGGCAACTCCCAGGAGAAGGGGCTTTGAAATGGAATTTTCCACCCAACATTTCAAAATGGATGGCAGGGGGCTGGGGTGAAGCCCCCAACTAAACATTTCAGACTCTTTATATAAAGGGGTGTTAGGTGATGCTTCCATCCAAACAATGGGAAGATTGACCCCTAATTTGGACCACACCTTTTGATAGTAGCCTACATAAAGACATGGCCCTCACTCTCGCTGGCGAGTTCATTCCTCTACTTTTTTGGGATCTGGGGTACACTACAGACCAGCTGAGGCTTCCAGCCTCAGAGATTCTAGGATGTTCTGTTGGTAGACAGCCATTGTTGGATTAGTTGAACCATAACTGCTAAGCCATTCTAATAAATTCCCTTAATATAAAATCATTCTATCAGTTCTGTTCCGTTCCTCCAGAGTCCTCTCTCTCTCTCTCTCTCTCTCTCTCTCTCTCTCTCTCTCTCTCACACACACACACACACACACACACACACACACACAATTAAAAATAATAAGTCACACAATGCATAGGGCACACATCTTTAATCCCAGCACTTAGGAGACAGAAGCAAATGGATCTCTGTGAGTTCAAGACCAGCCTGGTCTACAGAGTGAGTTCCAAAACAGCCAGGGCTATATCATGAGGCCCAGTCTTGAACAAAACAAAATAAAAATGAATCTTTTGAAAGAGAATGGGGGCCAGAGAGATGGCTCAGAGGTTAAGAATCCTCTTCCAGAGGACCCAGGTTTGGTTCCAGTGCCCACATGGTGGCTCACAACTATCTGTTCCAGGGATACAACACCTCGTCTGGCCTTCTTGGACACGAGGTATGCATGGGCATATGTGCAGGCAGGCAAAATAAATAAATAAAGAGGGGAGCAGACCCTTGGAAGTGAAGCAACTCACCCAGAGACAAGCATTGCTGACCCACAATTACGCACAGTGAATTCAGCAAAGGGTCTTGGCAGACTCTAGGAAGGAGTGGTGGCTGAGGCTGAATGTCGGGATCCACTTCACAGAGGAGGCAGCACAGAGCCAAGTTCTGAAGCAAAATGCATAGTTATGTAAATTGTGATTCTCAATACACATCCATCCAGAACCCGCGTGACTTCACCCTATAAAGGTCACTGCGGTGGTTAGAATGAGCTTGGTCTCCATAGGTTCATATATTTGAATACTTGGTCCACAGTTGGTGAAACCATTTTGGGAAGAGATTTGGGAGTGTGGCCTTGTTGGAGGAAGTGTGTCACTGGGGCTGGGCTCTGAGGTTTCAAAATCCAAAGCCAGGCCCGATCTGGCTCTCTTTGCCTCCTGCTTGTGGATTGGTATCACCTGACTTTAATATGCTATAATAGTGTTAATTGTTAACCTGATGGAGTCCACACTCACCTAGGAGCTAAACCTTTGGGCACCCCCCGAGGGATATTTAGGTTGAGGTGAACCTCTGACAATGG
Organism: Microtus agrestis; assembly: GCA_902806775.1. Classification (NCBI taxonomy): domain Eukaryota; kingdom Metazoa; phylum Chordata; class Mammalia; order Rodentia; family Cricetidae; genus Microtus; species Microtus agrestis. The sequence goes on along the minus strand of CADCXT010004346.1, from coordinate 212,436 downwards.
CTGTGAAGGATTATCTTGGTTATGTGAATTGGTGTGGGAAATCCCCCCCCCTTTTTTTTTTTTTTGATTGGTTGGTTGGTTTCTCCAGACAGGGTTTCTCTGTAGCTTTGGAGCCTGTCCGGGACTAGCTCTTGTAGACCAGGCTGGGAGAAAGCCCATCTTAACATGGGTAGGACTATTCCCTGGATGGGGATGCTCGACTGTATATAGAGGAGATAGAACACGCTGGAACTAGAAGTCATCCTTGTCTGCTTCCTGACTGTGGATGTCATGTGACCAGCCATGACAAGCTCCTGTTGCCTTGACTCCCCTGTCATGGTGGACTGTTCCCCTTGAACAGACGAAATAAACCCTTTCTCTTGAATTGCTTTCTGTTGGGGTGTTTTCTCACAGCCCAGGAGAATGACCTGAGACACATGACTCAACACCACTTTACCTCAACGTCCTATTCTTTCCGAGTGTTTGGTGTCATAGTAAGCGTGGGTGTGAGCAATCACTACGTGCTAGTGATCATGCTGAACGTTGTATAGCTCTTAGCATTTCTACTCACAGCAGCCCTCTGGGAGAAGTTCTGCTCTGATGTGCATTCTACAGGTGGGGAGCTCCCACGAAGTTCCTTCGTTCACGCAACTACAGAGCCAAAGAGAGAGGATCCAGATCCAAGTCTGCATCAATCGCATGCACCTCTGTTACAAAAGTAAAAGAACAATTTATTCTGATAGATGAAGAAAAATAGTCCCAGGATTCTATTAGTCTGAATGATGTAGAAGGGCTGTTTTCATAAGTCAAAGTAATAAATATGGGCAATTTCCTAGAGTCACAACTAAGAAATTAAAAATTTTTATTTTTCTTACCTAGGCATGGTGGTAGTACTGATCTAGACACAATTCTAAACTGCCATTAAGTTCTCACACCATCCTGAGAACAAAGAGGGTCCCTAGGAAGAAAGTATAGACATCCACTCTCTGTTGGCCACAGGTATACCATGCTTGTCATACTGCCTTATCTGTGACAAGATATTCTGGGTTTTTAGTGCCTCTTCTCTAAAGAGTAAGAATTTGAGAGCCACTGAGATGGCTCAGAAGGTAAAGTTCCTGCTGCCAAGCCTGATGACCTGAATTTGGTTTCTGGGAACCACGTGTTTGGAGGATTGATCTGACTCCAGTAAGTTGTCCTCTGAACACACACACACACACACCTTCCTATTTTTTAATAGTAAGTTTCTGGGTTGTGGAGGTGGGGGTGGAGGGACATGGACTCACCCTAAGGCTGGCCTGTTTGGGGGCTGGATCAGGATGCAGAGAGTTCAAGGAGACTATTTACCAGGAGCCATTCTGCCAGGGGATGGGAAAGGCCTGCCAAAGTCACCTGGCCTGGGACAAGGGGAGAATTCAGCCTGGCTAATGGCTCACAGCACATGAGGTCCCTGCAAGGCCTGGGTCTGAGGTTTGGGCTCAGATCTGAAAGAAGAATAAGACAGAAGAAAGGGGGCTAAAAGAAGAAGGCCCTGATGGTATAGGAGGATCTTCTGCTTGTGTGTTGCTTTCATTGGTTGAATAAAGACACTGCCTTGGTCTTTTGATAGGGCAGCCCTTAGGTGGGTGAAGTAGACAGAACAGGATGATAGGAAGAAGGGCAATGTGGCAGACGCCATGGTTTTCCTGCCTGAGAAGGACGCTGGTTAGATTCATGCCGGTAAGCCATAGTCAAGTGGCAATACACATTAATGGAGATGGGTTAATCAAGATGTGAGAGTTAGCCAATAAGAGGCTAGAGCTAATCGGCCAGGCAGTAATTTAATTAATACAAATTAATTCTGTGTTGTTATTTCGGGGAGTTAAGCTAGCTGGGCAGGACAGAACAAAGGGGCCCTGCACTTCTACTACAGATTGGCGCTCCAATATGAGGGACTAAATCCACTTAAAAACCTGAGAGGGCTTAAAAAGGAGAGAGAGAGAGAGAGAGAGAGAGAGAGAGAGAGAGAGAGAGAGAGAGAGAGAGTTTAACGCAGCTTTTTGCTGTTTGCTGGTGGGGAGCCACAGAGAATTTTTCCTGACTCAGCAGTCACAGCAGGAAAAATGCTGCGCCATTTTAAAACGCAGCTTCCTGGGCTATGCTACCAGTGCAAACTCCAGCTATGGAGCATTTGTGGGCCCGGATGATTGTGTGCCCACTTGGGGTCAGGAACAAAGTACCTGAGACCATGCCTGTGGCACAGTACTCCCTGCCTGGGCAGGCACAGGATCAGGTTTACTAGGCGTGCACAAGCAGGAGAACATGGTGGGGCCGCCATACAGAGGGATGATTTCAAGCTGCGCAGTGCTCTGCATGGCAGATTTGGCTATATGTACTGCACACTCAATCTCAAAGTTAAAGTGCTGAGTGAAGCTTCTGCCTGGCAGCTCCAGAGCTAGCAGAAACGGTATGTCCACCATTTTAAATTGGAGAGAGGTGGAGCAGCTGCAGCCAAGCTGCTTAACATTTTAAAAGCTCTTCAAGACAGTAGACAATTACAGACAATGCAATAGGACAGATTCAGACATAAAAGAATGTTTTAAATGGGTCACAATGTTGAATAAATGTACATAGGCTTGGGAGAGAAAAGATAAAGAGTATAGAGACTCATAAAATAAAGTTAATGCTTTAAAAAAAATGGGTAGTCTTTAAAGAGACAGAGTAAAGTAATAGAGTAAAAAAATAAGCCATGTAGCCGGGCGGTGGTGGCGCACGCCTTTAATCCCAGCACTTGGGGGGCAGAGGCAGGCGGATCTCTGTGAGTTCGAGACCAGCCTGGTCTACAAGAGTTAGTTCCAGGACAGGTTCCAAAACCACAGAAAAACCCTGTCTCGAAAAACGGAAGAAAAAAAAAGCCATGTAAAAATGGAAAATTCACAGAGAGTCTGGATTCTATGTATTATTGTGTTTTCTTTGAGTATTTTGACTGTGAAGGAGCTAAATGCAGAGAGACATTTTATTGCTAAACTAATCCAGCACGTACATCATAAAGGTATCTTGACTTCAGAAGTTGGGTCTAAGGATATGATGCTTTGAAAAAGAGGTTCTTCTTTTGTTTCCACAGAGGATGAGACCCTGTGGATTGCTTCTAGACCAATATGGTATGATAGACCATGCCCTCCTGAAAGATTGCTGTGAACACCCTCAAAAACTTACGTTGCTCAACTGCCAACTGAGATGAATCTGCTACACAGGATACACCATAAAATAATTGATTAACAGTGCCCCTATACAGCACGAAGCAATTTGGAGAGAAAACAACTGTGCCCATATTCCCAAATATTGTTTATAAATGTTCTTTTACATTTAAAGAGGGATATGATATAGATATGAATAATTTGCATTGATATGAATCTTGGTTTATTGATAGTAATTTAAGGTCAATCTTGTTATATGTATATTTCTGTGGTTATTTCAGGGGTTACTACAGCCCTGGTATCCCAACCTGCACCTCGGGTCCAGGCATGGGACCTTCTATGTCAGAAGCACTGTCTACCAGCAGATGTCACCCTTCTGATTTCAGAAACTGCACTGTTGATTTTAGTGAGATTAGAGGTATGTTATGCCTCATTGAGATGCTAAGTCCACAAGGTAGCTGGAAGAACCAGAAGCACTTGTTCTGTTAAGCAAACCCTTTCCCAGGCCACCATTTAGTGCAAAATAAATTCTTTTAGCACTATTTCTAGACAGCCTTGCACAAACCCCTACCAACTCTGAGAAATCAAACTGCTGTAGCAAAATTTTGACAGAAAAACAAAAGCAGTTGCATCTTTCTGTGGCAATATAATACTATTTGTGACAAAGTATAAATTTATTCTTATAGTTTTTAGTACTGGGGATCATGATAGGTGAGTGCTCTACCACTGTGCTCCACCCCAACCTTCTTCATTCTCCCCTCCCCACCTCGTTCCTTTCTCCTCTCCCCTACCGTTCTTTCCTCCCTCTCTCCTCTCTTCCTTTAACCTTTCCCTCCACCTAGCCCTTGTATCAGAGTGTCCCGGGGAACATCCATCCATGCACTCAGCATTTATTATTAAAATGTACCTTTTCTATTCCTGGCCCTGTGCTGGTGATGAGCTTATGAATTAGATGTGATCTGAGCCTTAGAATACTTTCGGCTAGTAGAGGGAAAGAGCCGAGTAAGAAATAGCCGACAACAGAAAGAAGTCATGCGAATAAGATCCTTTTAAAACACTTTTGTTTATTTTGAGAGTGTGTGCCTGCAGCACCTGTGGAGGCCAGAAGACCACCCTGGAGCCTCTGGAACTGGAGTTACAGGCGGTGGCTCTGAAGCACCTGACATGGCTTCTCAGTTCTTCTGCGAACTGAATCAGGGTCTCTTGTGCAAGCAGCAAGTGCTCCTAACCACGGAACTGTCTCTCTGCACCTGTAAGAAATCCTTCAGTAGATAAATGAATAATAGCTAATAATTATTGTAGAAGGAAAATTTAGTTGAGTCACTGTAACTAGGGTAAACACTAGTTGTTGGAGGTGCTTAGACCTTGAAGAAAATAGTGGCTTATTTAGTGGTTTTCTGAAGGAGTTTTCCATCCTTTGCATGACTTTGGTTACAAGACAATCCTGGCATATCTAGAGTGTCTTGATTTTTGGATACTGAAAATAGTACACAATAAAGACTAACTGTTATCATTCATAAAGAGGTAAATAACCTGAGGCTGGACCCACGAGGGACAGCGGCAGGTCACCCGAGACCAGTGGGAGACAGCTGTAAGGGAGACAGCGGTGGGTGAGAGATAGACAGATACAACATGCAGAGACCGCTGTGGTATAGAGTTTATTTAGTGGATTATGGAAGAAGGAAGGAAAGGGGAAAGGGGGGAGGGGAGAAGTGGGGGAGAAGAGAGAGAGGCGGAGGCTGCTTTTCAAGAACCTGTCTCTCTGCTATGAAAAGTCTCTTAATAATTAAACATATAAGTGCCATATTCCCCAGATCTCTGAGCACTTGAGGGCTGTTTATCAGGTGTAGATAAGTTATAACTACAGTATAGAATCTGCCCAGAGGGTTGAGTCCAAGCTCAGAAGAAGGAGAGAGAGAGAGAGAGAGAGAGAGAGAGAGAGAGAGAGAGAGAGAGAGAGCAAGTAGGCTGGAGAGAAGGTGGACAGAAGGGGAAGGTTTGGAGTGGGTGGGGCTTGTCTCTTAAAGGGACAGGGCACCCAAGTGACCCACCAGGCCATCAGATTACAACATTAGCATATTTTTTTAATATAAAAAGTCAGGGGATTTGGGGGAGGGGAAGGGAAATGGGAAGTGGTGGCAGGGAGGAGGCAGAAATCTTTAATAAATAAATAAATTTTAAAAAAAGGCAGGGGATTAGGAATACCAGGTTGGAAAAATTGAGACAGATTCTCAAGACTGCTTCCTGCTTATTTGTGGGTGTGGAGGTATTTCTTGGAGGGCCTGAGATAGCTGGGTGCTGGTCATATTCTGGGATGCCTGGGTGCCTTACTCCTCTCCAGGATTTATGGTGTGGAACTGTCTGGTGTCTCTTGAACCTGACAAGGTGTTGGCAGAGCATAGGACAAAGTTAAGTTTAGGAAGAAAAGAAATTTTTTTAGGATCATCAGGGAGTTGAGAGGGGTGTATCTGACTTGTTTAAGGTGGATTCTTTAATTCAGCTCCCTGGAACTCACTTTGAGTTTGTGAAAACAGAAGTTTTAGACATATACATTGTATAAACAGCTGCATATTTATACCAGAATGACTGTGATAGATGTTTCTGCACTATGAAAAGCATCTTTAGGAAGGTAGCATGAGAGATAAATTTGATAGCATGTACTTGTCCTCCCACCTTTACAACTTGCATTTTATATCTTAAAACACCTTTTATTTAGAACATATTAACATTAGACTGAGACAGGAGTGGGACTGAGCTACCCAGGTCAGAGAGAGCCTGAGGAAACAAGCTCCACCGGGAGCAGAAGCCAGGAGCAAATCCAGCCCTGGAGCCAACTCAGTCCAGGGACACACTGAGCCAGCGACCTAACCCAGAGTCAGTGATTGCCACCGGATCAGGTACAGGGGAGTATCCGCTGAGCAAGTGAGCCAGAGATGGCTGAGGGTCCAGACGTGACTCTTGGATGTTCAAGGGAGTAGACCTAGGCCAGGACCTTGGTGGGTCTGGGCATGAGTCTAGGACCTCCCAGGAAGTAGGCTTGAGCCACGACCTCTGCCAGTCTGGGTGTGAGTGAACCTGGGTCTTCTGAGGGAATAGGCAGGAACCAGAGATTTCGGCAGGGTCATGTGTGAGTCTGGGACCTCAGAGAGAGTAGGCCTGAGCCAGGACCTCTGTGGGTCTGGGCATTTGTCTGGGACATCAAAGGGAATAGGCAGGAACCTGGAACCTTTGTGCACACATCTTTGAACACCTGATTTTTGAAAAAGAAGCTAAAAAATATCAAATGGGAAAAAAGCATATTTAACAAGTAGTGCTGGCATCACTGGATATCAACATGTAGGAGAATGAAAATAGATCCATATCTATCACCATACACAAAACTCAAGTCCAAATGGATCAAAGACCTCAACTTAAAGCCAGCCACAGTGAACCTTATAGAAGAGAAAGTGGGAAGTACACTTGAACACATCGGCACAGTAGACCACTTCCTAAATATAACCCAGCAGCACGGACACTGAGAGAAACAATAAATGGGACCTCCTGAAACTGAAAACCTTCTGTAAAGCAAAGGACATGGTCAACAAGACAAAGCAACAGTCCTCAGAATGGGAAAAGATCTTCACTAACCCCATATCAGACAGAGGTCTGATCTCCAAAATATACAAAGAACTCAAGAAACTGGTCACCAAAAGAACACATAATCCAATTAAAAAAATGGAGTACAAATCTAAACAGAGAACTCTCAACAGAGGAATCTAAAATGGCTGAAAGACACTTAAGGAAATGTTCAACATCCTTAGTCATCAGAGAAATGCAAGTCAAAACAACTCTGAGATTCCATCTTACAGCTGTAAGAATGGCCAAGATTAAAAACACTGATGACAACTTATGCTGGAGAGGTTGTGGGGAAAGGGAACACTTTTGCATTGCTGGTGGGAATGCAAGCTGGTACAACCCCTTTGGGTATCAGTATGACGATTTCTAGGAAATTGGGAAACAACCTTCCTTAAAACCCGGTAATACCACTTTTGGGTATATATCCAAAGGATGCTCTTTAACTGATGAGTCTATTTCCTCTGTTTTATCTTCAGTGTTTGAGATTATCTCTTCTATTTCTTGTGTTCTGTTGTTCATACTTGCATTTGTGGTTCCTGATCTTTTTCTCATGATTTCTGGTTCTATAATTCCTTCAGCTTTTGTTTTCTTTATTTTTTTCTATCTCAGTTTTCAAGTCCTGAATATTTCTTTTATATATTTGATTTCTTTTTCTTGGTTTTCTTTAAGTGATTTGCTGATATCTTCCAATTTTTTGTTTGTTTTTTCCCTCCATTTCTTTAAGGTAATTTCTCATTTCATCTTTAAGAATTTCAAACATGCTCTTAAGGTTATTTTTTAGATCATTTTCTTCTGGTTCATCCATATTTGATTGTTCAGGTCTTACTTTTGTAGGGTCTTTAGGTTTTACTGGTATTGTGTTGCTCTTTGTGGTGTAGCATGTGATCTTACCTTTTCTACTCATCTTTTCCTCTAATAGGTGTGGTTGGGGCTGTCTGAGATTCTGTTGAATAATCTTCTAGGTGCTAGTGAATCCAAAGCTAAGATGATTTTCCTCGTGGTACAGTCAGTGTCACAGTTCTAGTTACCCCGTTGGTTATTCCTGTTCCTGGAGATAGCTCAGTGCTCCTGTGCTTTGGTCTGCTCCCTTGGAGTTTGCTGTCTCAGGCCTACTTTGGCCCAGGCTGCTGGCTTTGATCTGTTTCTGTAAATCTTGGTCTGGATCTCCTCTTGCAGAAGTCCCTGGCTTGGAGTTAGACCTGTTATGGTGGCGATAGCTGACTCTGGATCTGGTCACTGGTTCAATCGTGATCCGCGTGTGTCCTGGGACTGGGTTTGTTCCTGGCTTCTGCTCCTGGTGGAGCTTGTTCTCTCTGTGTCCTAGGTAACTGGTTCAGTCCCACTCCAGTTCCAGTGGAGGTCACAAACTTTGACACAGGTCATTGGCTCAGTCCTGGTCTGCCAGTGTGCCAGGACTGGGTTGGCTCCCAGGGCTGGATTTGCTCCTGGCTTCTGGTCCAGGTGGAGCTTGTTTCCTCAGGCTCTCTCTGTCCTAGGAGTCTCGTTCAATCCCAAAGGATGCTCAATTGGGCCACGTGCTCAACTATGTTCATAGAAGCTTTGTTTGTCATAGCCAGAGCCTGGAAACAACCTAAATGCCCCTCGACTGAATAATGGATAAAAAGTGTGGTACATTTACACAGTGGAGTACTACACAGCAGAAAAAAATAATGACAGCTTGAATTTTGCAACAAAATGGATGGAGCTAACCCAGACACAGAAAGACAATTACCACATGTACTCACTCATAGGTGTTTTTTAAACATAAAGCAAAGAAAACTAGCCTACAAACCACAATCCCAGAGAACTTAGACAACAATGAGGACATTAAGAGAGACATAGATAGATTTAATCTACATGGTAAGTAGAAAAAGGCAAGATCTCCTGAGAAAATTGGGAGCATGGGGACCTTGGGGGAGGGTTAAAGGGAGGGGGGAGAGGCAGGGAGGGGAGCAGAAAAAAATGTAGAGCTCAACAAAAATCAATTAAAAAAATGAAGTTATCCTGAAATTTGTTTGGTGAGGTTGTCCTTTTAAACTGACAAAACCTCTCCACTGTCAAACTGCAATAGAAATTTTCGAGAATGATAAAATTTTACTTAAGGAGTTATTGATTGAAAAAAGATAGAGAACTTACTTGGTTGTCTACCTAGAGCCTCTCCTCAGGGTCCTCCATAGTCATTGAGGGTCATATTTACCTTGTGCTGTTTAGCGCAGGGCCTGCCAGGTTTTATAAGAGCCTGTGGATTAGGAAATGTGTAGGAGGGCACAACAACCTCGACCTGAGCAGCTAGGCGGTCGATTCCACTTGATGCTTTGTCCATATCTGGAGATCTTCAGTTTAGATGAAGGCAGTTCTTCCCAGTGGTTAGAGTTTTCACTTGATGAAGCAAATTGTGGATGGACGTTGTCCTGTACCCATATGTCTTCTGTCTTCTTTGGAGGAAAGAGTGCTGCTGCTAGGGGTCAACCTGTCTCTCTGCTATGAAAATTCTTTTAATAATTAAACATTTAAATGCCATATTCACCAGATCTCTGAGCACTTGAGGGCTGTTTATAGGGTACAGTTAAATTATAACTACAGCACAGAATCTGCCTGGAGATAGTAGTCCAAGCTTGACTGTATTGGTTTTTAACTTAACAGCTGAGTTTTATACTTGTGAAAGACAAAGAAGAAAAAAACTGTTTGCAATATAAGCTTAGGGGTGGAACTGACAATAGTGGAGAACAGTTTATTATTTTAAAGCAGGGTTGGAGCACATATAAAAGTGACAGGTCACGCAGCTGGCTAGGGGCGGGACCTCATGTGGAGAACCTGCTGCCAGCACTCTTTGGCTAGGGACCGAACCTCACTAGTCTCTGGCTCCTCTTTATTAAGCTTAAAGAATATAGTAGCAGCCATGGTTGTCCACATGGTGTAACTCTTCAAATTTAACAGTCCACTGGTAGGAGTTAGAAATGTCAGCCTGTTTCCCACGGGGAAGGCAGAAAAATAAACAACTGGCTCAGACTGTCACCCATTTGTCCACAAGATAGCGGGGACTGAGAAAGGGCAGTCACCCAAGAGACGCCAGGCTGGAAGGGAACAATATCCCGAAAAGGATCCACAGATTCGAGGGGCTCTGGGCCCAAGGAACGAATGCACGACTCAGTGAGTGCAGTGATAAGGCAGAGCCCGAGAACCGTGCTCATGGGAAAGGCTGACTGATGGAAAGTTGGGCAGTGGGCAGTGTGCTGGTAGAAGATCCAGGTTTAGGATATTTGCTTGCAGTGCAGCAGTGGCAGAAATAGGGCTCCATGAATGGAAGAGAGACAGATTCTGCCACTGCATTGAGAGGCAGTGGGGGGGGGGACAGAGTGCCCATTATGCCGCCAAGCTGGGAGCTGCAGCCAAGCCCATGAGACAGTTTAGTATGGGTGTGATTACACGCTGGGAATGAAAAGCAGATAGAAAAACAGAAAAAGTTGGCTGCATTTCCAACTCACGATCACTGGCAGGATGCAAACTGATGACAGGCAGTTAAATAGCTTGCTATCTGAGGGGGGTTGACACAGTCTCCATGAGTAAGGCAAGATTCAAAGACCGAACTCCAGTATCCTGGAAGTTCAACATGGACCGCGACTCAAGCTGACTTTGGGTCATTGAAAAGTCTAGGGGTTGTGAGAACAGGTGGGTACAAACTGAACCCCTATGTTGTCACATGGAGTCTGAGGCCTGAGTGAGGGGCTTTAAGCCAGATGGACAAGCGGTTGACCAGTACTGGGCTGTTTTTATGGGGGGGAACCACCGTTGAGTGATTGTACACTCATGGAGGCATGGCCAGATGTGTGGGAGGAGCCTACCTTTGGATGATGGATGTAGAATTCCAGTGCTATTAGTTGGAAAAGCGACTGTATAGAAGAAGAGTTAAAAGATTACAGGATCCCTAGCTGTCCGCAGCTGAAGGGATAGCCTGCCGAGGTCACAGCACCAATGTTATCATTCATAAAGAGGTGAGTGACTCGAGGATCCACGAGGGGCAGCAGCAGGTCACCTGAGGCTGGTGAGAGACAGTGATGTGTGGGGATGGACAGGGGCAGGGCGGACAGTAGGTAGGAGACAGATACACCATGCAGAGATAACTGGAATATAGAGTTTATGCAGGGAATTATGGAGGGGGGAGGGAAGGGGAGAAGTGGGGGAGGAGAGAGGGGGGAGAGAGAGAGAGAGAAAATGGATGGTCTGGAGAGGAAGTGGGCGGAAGGGGGAAGTTGGGAGTGGGCAGGGCTTGTCTCTTAAAGGGGCAGAGTACCCAGGTGACAGACCAGGCCAGCAGATTACAACATTCCCATCTTTTTCTTATAATAAAAAGGCTCGGGGGGAGGGGGTGTTAGGCATAGCAGGTTGAAGGAATCAGGACTGCAGATTCTCAAGACTGTTTCCTGCCTATTTGTGGATGTCAAAGTCTTTCTTGGGGAGCCTGAGATAGCTGGGTGCTGGACACATCCTGGGGTAGCTGGGTGCTTTACTCCTATCCAGGATTTGTGGTGTTGAACTGTTCCATGTCAGGAGAGGAGGTGGGCAGAAGGGGGAGGTTGGGAGTGGGTGGGGCTTGTGTCTTAAAGGGACAAGATACCCAGGCGACAGACCAGGTCAGCAGATTATAACACTAACATTACAGGGCTGTGATGTTTTCCTTCAGGAAACATAGAGAATAGATCAGGGGCTTTGATATGAGGAACTTCTTTTATCCAAAACACAACCTTTGAGTAGCAATTAGTATATATGCTTCAGCAGTGCTGCTCAAGGTTCAACTGCTCCTTCTGCCGTCACAGAGCCTGGGTTACATCTGGGAGTGGCTTTCTTTCCTTGGCAATTGTCCCGCACGACACATAATAACAAATTATTGCTAAATACTACATAAAATGCCATATGCTTTCCCTTCTCTTTATAAACTGAATTATATAGCTCTATATTTTATGTCTAAAGCATAGATAATTATAAAAATAATATGATTTTATGTATGTAAAATGTAGACCCATCATACACTATAAATAGAGGTCAAGGATCAAACTCAATCATTAAAGTCTGTGTTAAAAGTTAGATTTATCCTGATGATAGCATATGAGGCTGGTGCTGTTACTAAAGTTGAGGAAGCCGTTCTCAGAAGTTTCCAGATTGTCCAAGTTAGTGAGTGGTGCAGGTGGGTTCACACCAGTGACCTCTTTCAGCTGAGGTAAAGTCACCGGAGGACGTGGAACAATGAGCTGATTCCAGGTAGTGGGTGTGGAGGCGCAGGGAGAGCTTAGGGAGTTCCTGGAAAGAGCAAAGAATGTGCAAGAGGCTTGACGCAGCCTGAGTGTCTGTGGGGCTGGTGAGGTGCGGAGTAGTTGTGAAGGATGGGGCTCTGTGAGGCCCAGTGTGGAGAGCTGAGGGGAAGAGCACCTGGCCTCCTGTGTGTCGCTGAGGAATGGTAGGCTAGCTTCTGGGAAGGCACTTAAGCAGGGACATGATGGGGCTGGATTTGCATTTCATAAAAAGCCCTCAGCAGCAGCTGCACAGATTAGCGAGGAGGCTGGAAACTACTTATCTCCTGGGCTCAGGAGAGCTGGGAAGTAATGCCACTCCAGAGAATACAGTCTAGAGAACTCTTAAACATCTGCTCAGGGAGCAATGTTGCACAGTTTGTGTTAGCAAGACTCCAAAGCGTCCTTCAGCAGAGAGTAAATCAATAAATCATTGTACGTCTCATAATAAAACACCAGCTGGTGGATGAAATGAGAGAACTGGGCCAACGTGTGTCAAAGGGGAAAATGAAGTTGGGGAAGCAGGTTGCAGGGGTTTTGTATATAGCATGACATCATTTAGCAAAGTTGAAATCCTGCGTAGCAGTGCTTTCTGTTGTTTATGCATTCGCAAATGTTTATAATATGAAGCAGATAATACTCCTTTCATGAAAGTACTCTGGGGGAAAGAGAGAGGACGAGGATGGGCTAGTTACGGTTATATGTATATAACACACACACATATGTAAAACACACACAGAGCTCCTTAAATAAAATGGCAAATATGATAATGTTAAGTTTTACTGAATGAGGGCCTGGATAGATGGCTCAGTGGTTAAGAGCATTTGTTACTCTTGCAGAAGACCTGGGTTTGATTTCCAGCAACCACATGGCAGCCCAACAACTACCAGTTGCACGGGTTCCTACAGGTATGCGTGTGGCTAATACACATGCACAGAGGGAAAACATTCATTAAGTAAACCAACAGCTCTAAAAAGTAAATTATAAGAAGAGAGTTTTACTAAATGAAAACACAGTCTTTATTATTCTCTACACTCAACCGCATATTATTTTGAATGTATTTCAGTAAAAGTTCTAAAAATCGCCACACTACAACTAAATCAAAGCTACAGTATTGAAAACAGCTTGGTATTGACATAAAAACAGAGAAGTCGACCAATGGAATCAAATAGAAGACCCTGACTTTAACCCACAAACCTATGAACACCTGATTTTCGATAAAGGAGCTAAAAGTATACAATGGAAAAAAGAGAGCATCTTCAACAAATTGTGCTGGCAAAACTGGATGTCAATCTGTAGAAGAATGAAAATAGATCCATATCTATCACCATGCACAAAACTCAAGTCCAAATGGATTAAAGATCTCAATATCAGTCTGAAACACACTGAACATGATAGAAGAGAAAGTGGGAAGTATTCTACAACACATGGGCACAGGAGACCACTTCCTATGTATAATCCCAGCAGCACAAACATTAAGGGCCTCATTGAATAAATGGGACCTCCTGAGACTGAGAAGCTTCTGTAAAGCAAAGGACACTGTCACTAAGACAAAAAGGCAACCCACTGACTGGGAGAAGATCTTCACCAACCCCGCAACTGACAAAGGTCTGATCTCCAAAATATATAAAGAACTCAAGAAACTTTAAACTTGGTTTAATTGGTTGTTTTTACTCTTTGCTTTTTGGAGGCCTCACCACCCAACTCCCACATAAACCACATGAAGGCATGTTCTTTCTTAGGAATGCCCGACCTTAGCTTGGCTTGTTTCTAGGCTTGTTTCTAGCCAGCTTTTCTTAACTTAAATTATTCCATCTACCTTTTCCTCTGGGCTCTCATCTTTCTGTATACTGTTCTTTACTTCTTCCTCCATGACTTGCTATGTGGTTGGGTGACTGGTTCCCGATATCCTCTCTCTTTTTCTTGGTCCTCGATTATTTCTTTTTCTCCATCTATCTATTCTCTCTGCATGTCACTCCTGCCTATCCTTGCTCCTGCCTTGCTATTGGCCATTCAGCTCTTTATTAGATCAATCAGGTGTTTTAGACAGGTAAGGTAACACACCTTCACAGAGTTAAACAAATGCAACACAAACAAAAGCAACACATCTTTACATCATTAAAACAAAAGATTATGCCAGGGAGTGGTGGTCCACGCCTTTAATCCTAGCACTTGGGAGGAGAGGCAGGTGGATCTCAGTGAGTTGGGGGTCAGCCTGGTCTACAAGAGCTAGTTCCAGGACAGGCTTCAAAGCTACAGAGAAAAAAAAGGTCTCGAAAAAAAAAAAGTTCCCCAGCATAAACAAATGTAACACATCTTAAAATAATATCCCACAGCAACTTGGATCTTAAAGTCTGCTTTTGCCTCAGCAAAGAAAAAAGGGCCCCGAGGAAAGCAGAGCCAAGCATGGACTGGGAGGGGGCAGCAGGATTGAGGAAGCCACAATCTAAAGGAAGCAGGTGCTTGCTGGGTCGTGGGAAGGAGGGGAGAGAGTAGAACCCAGATGACTACCAGCTTCTTGCATTTCTGAGTAGGTGGTGGGCCAATTCCAGAGAAAGGGAATGTAGGAAAAATAACAGGCTTGACTGGGGTGTAGTGGGGAGATCAGGTTCAGAAGCATTTGCTTTGAGGTTCCTCCAAGGAGAAATGTTCAATATGCATATTCAAGCCAGAGGGAGGTTTGAAGCATGGGACAGAAATACAAAGGTAGTCATTGGATATGTAAGTCTTCCTTTAGGGAGAAATACAAACGAATACTTTGTATAACAGTTAAAATGTTTTGAATAGAAGAACCATTAAACAAGGTAACATATGTAAGTAACATACTAATACTAGTACTTAAGAAACCCCTCAGCCTGCCCACTTGCAGAGGACCCTGTTCAGTTCCCAACACCCCCACGTCCAGCACCTCACAACTGCCTCTAACTGTAGTACCAGAAATCTGATGCCCTCTTCTGGCCCATTGAGGCACTACACTCATATACTACACCTTCCTAAGGGCCTGGGGAGGATTTAGTGTAGTCTTGGTCACTTGGTCAAATAGAAAGCACAAAGGTCACCAGGCTATTCACCACCTCTGGTCCTGTTTGTAAGAGCTTAGGGGTGCCAGCGTAGCCTGATCTTCCAGATAGCACAGCAGTCACCAGGCTGCTAGCCATATCCATACTCGTCCTTTTGGGTGGAAAACAGGCTATGCATCTCTTCCCTGGAAGAGATGACCCTGTGTGTTTAATATTCCTGATTTCCCCAGTGATTGTTCATTAGCATGAGGAATTCGGGCCCGCTACAAGGAATGTCACCCTTGGGTACTCGAGAGATGGCTCAGTGGTTAAGAGCACAGCTACTCTTCCAGAAGTCCTGAGTTCAATTCCCAGCATCCACATGGCAGCTCACAACTGTCTGTACCTCCAGTTCCAGGGGATCCAGCATCCTCATATATACATACATAGGCAAAACACCAACACACATAAAATAAATTACTTTAAAAAAAATGTTGCTCTTCACTCAGCTTCTGGAAAAGAATATATAGACACACTTAAGAAAAACCAATTTCCCCAATCATCTTGTGATAACTGTGCATATTGAGACTGTTGCATAAATATTCTTTACATTTTTATTTTATTTTGGGGGTTTTCAAGACAGAGTCTCACTTTGTAGTTTTGGTTATTCTGGAACTTGCTCTATAGACTGGGTGGGCCCCTAATTCAGAGATCCACCTGCCTCTGCCTCCCAAGTGCTGGGATTGAAGGGCTGAGCCACCACCACACCACCACCTGGTTATTTCTAAATTGTCCCTAAAGCACATTCAGAGAGGGGGTGAAATGATGTCACGGTAAGATCTCCTCAGCACATGGACAAGAGGCCCAGCTTGACTGGTCACCAGTAGCTAAGAAGTACCTAAGGGAAGGTCAGTGAGCCATGTAAACCCACTTGAGAGACTACCACGGAAAAGAGACTGCACAGGTGGTAACTACACAGCTGGTGAATGCATGGGTGGTGACTGCACAGCTGGTGACTGCACAGGTGGTGACTGCACGGGTGGTGACTGCACAGGTGGTGACTGCACGGGTGGTGACTGCACAGCTGGTGACTGCACGGGTGGTGACTGCACAGCTGGTGACTGCACAGGTGGTGACTGCACTGGTGGTGACTGCACAGGTGGTGACTGCACGGGTGGTGACTGCACAGCTGGTGACTGCACGGGTGGTGACTGCACAGCTGGTGACTGCACAGCTGGTGACTGCACGGGTTGTGACTGCACAGGTGGGGACTGAACAGGTGGTGACTGCACAGCTGGTGACTGCACGGCTGGTGACTGCACAGGTGGTGACTGCACGGCTGGTGACTGCATGGGTGGTGACTGCACGGGTGGTGACTGCACAGGTGGTGACTGCACGGGTGGTGACTGCACAGCTGGTGACTGCACGGGTGGTGACTGCACGGGTTGTGACTGCACAGGTGGGGACTGAACGGGTGGTGACTGCACAGCTGGTGACTGCACAGGTTGTGACTGCATGGCTGGTGACTGCACGGCTGGTGACTGCACAGCTGGTGACTGCACAAGTGGCAAGGGATGCTCATGGTGCTGAGGGGAATGTGAATGGAGTCACCCTTTAGGAAAGTCTGAAACCTGCTTCTCCTCCTTGCCTTCCTTCCTTCCTTCCTTCCTTCCTTCCTTCCTAAACTTGTATTTATTTGTCTGTATGTATATGTATAATATGATCTCTCCTACTGTTGGGCCATTAAGGAACAAAATTAGGTTCTTGGGCTTAGTGGGAGGCTCCTTACCTGCTGCTGAGTCATCTCTCCAGTCTTAGAGCAGTTCAATATTTAAAGATCCCAAACTGCCACATCAATGATGTGGTCATAGCCAAGCAATGCTAAGCAGCCACCAGTGGCTGAAAGAAGTTGGAAATAGGTTCATCTCTAAAGCCTCCAGAGGCCCTGTTTGGGGTCCATTAAAACTGATTTGAAATTTGTGGCCTTGAGAACTTTGAGAGGATAATATTCAGTTGCTCTAAGCCACTAAATTTGGAGTTGTTTGTTATTGAAACCGAATAAAATTAATATCTTACACAGTACAATAGTACTTGGCGATCAAAAGGAATGAACTACCAGCATACACAACAGTTTGGATGGACCTCAGGTGCCTCCAAACTGCAAGGGGCATGGTGCACAATTTCACTCCTACGGCGTTTTAAAGAAGATAGAACTGCAGGGTTAGACAGCAGCCTGGCGCATGCCACTGTTGGGCGTGGTCGCCAGTGACAGACCCATAAATTTTTTCAGGGCGATGAGATAAACTATTCAAGTTCTTGATGATGGCCCTCACACATATGCTTCATCTGTCCAAGTCAACAAAACTGGATGTCAAAGAGGGTACACCTTTACTGTATGTGCATTTAAAAAAAATTTTTTTTTTCGAGACAAGGTTTCTCCGTAGCTTTTCGGTTCCTGTTCTGGAACTATAAAATACCTCTGTATTTAGTAACATGGCAATGGCTGTGTTAAACTTCAAAAAAGGGGCCAGGCGGTGGTGGCACACACCTTTAATCCCAGCACTTGGCAGGCAGAGGCTTGAGATCTTTGTGAGTTCAAGACCAGCCTGGTCTACAAGAGCTAGTTCCAGGAGAGGCTCCAAAGCTACAGAGAAACACTGTCTCGGAAAAAAATACAAAACAAAAAAACCTTCAAAAAAGGTATAAAACAAGTCCTGATCTAAAAAGCGCTGATTTTTTTCCCCACAGATATCGGTCAAAGAATATCTGCTTCCTTCAGAGGAGAAGTTAGCTCTTTGGTAGTTGGCAGTATATATATAGTAGTTTGTCTCATAGTTTCAGAGAATTCCATCCACCATGGCAGGGAGATGGCAGGGAGGCTGTGGAGGAAAGTAATTCACATCGCTGCTGCCAAGAAGTGTCAGGAGCCAATTTCCTCCTAAAATTATTACAGGAACCATCTCCCTGGGGAGTCTGCCGAGAACCCCACACCCCCAATTGTATTGAGAACTGTTCTATTGACAGAGCCTACCCCACACCCAATTAGCTGTTAATAGAGAGCTATCTGTTAGCGGAACCTGCCCCACATTCCAAACTATCTAGAGAACTAGGTGTGTCAACCTGTGAACTCCTGGCCTACATGACCAACGTGAACCACACGGCAAGAGTCCAGGCCCCAGTGTCCCCCCAAATTCCTTATCCTATATAAGCTGTAACCCTGTCTCTAATAAACGGAGGCTCTGACAAACCTAGCATGGCCTTCTGCCTCTCTCTCCGCCCATATCTTCCAGATTGCACCTCTCCAGGACCCTGGAATTACTGAACTGCCAGGGGGGAAGAAACCAGAGCACTAGAGAGTCCCCGAGGACACACTATCAGTAACCTATTTCTATCAACTTAGTCCTGGTCCCTAGTTCCCAGCACCTCCCAAGAATGCAATCATATGAGGAGTCTATCAAGGGATCCTTCCTTTCTTCCTCCCTCCCCCTTCCTTCTTTCCCTGCTTCCTTCCCTCCCTTCCTTTTTTCCTCTCTCCCTCCCTCCTTCTTTCCTTCCTTCCTTCCTTCCTTTTTAAAACTTATATTAAGTTGTTCGTATGTATATGTATAATATGGTCTGCTTGTGGCCGTCAAGGGACAACTTGCAGGGTCAGTTCTCTCCTTCATGATTCAACCATCCCTGGAAATGGTCTCACAGGCACACCCAGAAGGGAACATTACTAACCAGTTACTCACTATTTAATCCAATCAAGCCGACAACCAAGGTTGCCCTTCAACATAGCATTACAGGAGACCTGAGAAAGAACACAAACACCTTGTCTTAGAAAGAAAAGAAACTCTCAGGTTAGGAAAAGAGTGAGATCATGAAACACTCAGATAGGGAAACTTGCCTTTGTGGGGGGGTGATGAAGGAACACAGTTCTTCAGAAACTGCCCTTAAGGTGAGTTCAAAACAATCACAGACTGAGAATATGCATTTAAATTTTAATTTTGTGTGTGTGTTATGTGGGTATGTACACCTTCTTCACATGCAGGAGGAGATCAGATATGATGGATCATGATGTAGGATCCCCTCTGTATATTATGAATATGTTTTATTACGATTGGTTATTAAAGAAGCTGTTTTGGTCAATGGCTTAGTAGAGTAAAGCTAGGTGGGAAATCCGAACAGAGATCTAGAGAGAAAGAAGGTGTAGTCAGAGAGGTGCCATGTAGTTGCCGAGGGAGAAAGACACCAGACCTTACCAGTAGGCCACAGCTTCATGGCGATACATAGATTAATAGAAATGGCTTGATTTAAGATGTGGGTGTTAGTTAATAAGAATCCTGAGCTAATAGGCCAAACAGTGTTGTAATTAATATAGTTTCTATGTGATTATTTGGGTCTGAACAGTTGGAAAATGAATGAGCCCACAGGATGTAGATGCTGGGAACAGAACTAGGGTCCTCTGCGTAAGCAGTAAGTGCTCTTAACTACTAGGCCTTCTCTTTAGGCCCCTCAATAGTTCTTTTGTTGTTTTCACCAGGCTTGAAGTTGAATTAACTGGGGTAAGTTAATAAGGCAGTAAGGGGTTGTTATTGAGAAGCAGTCTCCATTGTACAAGATGGTTACTAAGAATGACCCTCTGAGAAAGATTGGAAACATTTGTAAACACCATCTCACTCTATGGGGGGGAGTGACTTTGTGTGTGCATTGAGGTTGGGGACCTTGCATTGAGGAGATGAGCTTGGGCTGTGCAGATGAGCCTACTCCAGTCACTTGAGCCCTCTAAGTGGAGTCCTGTCCTGGGCTGGTAGGTCAAGAGACCAGAAGCATGGGAAATACTGGCTGGCTTTGGAGATGGAGGTAGAGGGGAAACAGATCCTATAGGAGATCTCTAGACAAGTCAGTCACTCTTAATGGACAGTCAGCAAGGAGACAGAGCTCGCATCTGGAGCCTGCACCAGGCTGAATTCTACCAACAGCCTGAATGAACTGGACACAGCTTCCTTCCTCTACACTCCAGAAAGGAACAGAACCCTCCCAACTTGACCTTGGCCTTAACAGACTGTAAATGAAGGACTCAGGTGAGCCACCTGCTCTTGGACTCCTGTCCTCCATACTATGGCCTTGGAGGCTTTACAAATACTGTCCCTCCACCCTGAGGCTCCCAGGAGCCCCAGTGTTTCCAATACCCAGGATGCCATGTGTTTTCTGCAGCCTCCCCATCTCCACCATTATCATTTTACTGTATTATAAAGTTCCCTCTGCTTTAAAAAATCTGCGTGGAGCTGCGTGACAGTGCTGACTTGTACCTTTAATCCCAGCCCTCGGGAGACAAAGGCAGAAGGATCTCTGAGTTTGAGGCCAGCCTGGTCTACAGAGTTGGTTCCAGGACAGCCAGGGCTACACAGAGAAACCCTGTGTGAGGGGGTCAGGGGAGAGGCTGGGGATTGTCTATCTCTAAGCTCCAGAAGAGGGAAGATTGATTCCGAACACTCACCTGGCATTCACAGCCGCCTGTAACTCCAGTTCATGGGGATCCAATGCCCTCTTTTGACCTCTGAAGGTCAAGGGATGGACATGTTTCACAGAGATACAGGCAAGCACAACACCCATACACATAAAACAATAATAATAAAAAGTTTATTGTCCATTTCAGGTTAAGGGAATAGCTTAGCTAGTAAAGTGCTTGCCTTCTTAGTGAGAGGACCTGAGTCAAGCTCCCTTGAGCCCCATAAAAGGCCAGGTATCCGGTATACACCTGTAATGCCAGCAATGGTAAGGTGGGGGAGGGGATGGAGACAGGTGGATACTTGGAAGTTGTCAAGTGTGAGAGCCTTACCTACTTTGCAAAGCTCCAGGCCAGCAAGAGACCCTTTCTCAAAAAAAAAAAAAAAAGAAAGAAAGAAAAAAAAAAAGAAAGAAAGAAAGAAAGAAAGAAAGAAAGAAAGAAAGAAAGAAAAGAAAAAAGAACTACCCCTAAAAAACAGACCTGTGGTTTTCTGGTCTGTCTTTCTCATCTTCTCTCTGGGGGGCCGGAAAAATATCTGGGAGCATTGTATCCATTAAACCTGGACTTTTTTTTATGGGTTTCTCTGTGTAGCTTTGGAGCCTGTTCTGGCACTCACTCTATAGACCAGACTGGCCTTGAACTCATAGAGATCCACCTGCCTTTCCTCCCAAGTGCTGGAATTAAAGGCGTGTACCACCAACACCCAGCTGAACCCGAGCTTTTTCTAATTTAGATTTATTTGGTCTGATTTGGATTGTTGCATCAGTGAAGAGGCTTATTGGGGTACAGAAACTTTTCACTGTAGAGCAAAGTGTTACCTCTAACAGAAAGCCAGATAACCAGATGGGCCAGAATCACCTCGCCAGAGGAGACTAGACTCTAGGAACCAATCCCAGGGCAGAAAATGGAGGATGGATGCTCAGGGTGAAATGGAACACCAGTCACAGAGACAGCACTGTAAGTTCTCACAGTTAGGAGAAGGAGAGATGTGTCAGGCCATTTCTTCTCAGTACAGCCTTCTCCGGGGACCTTTGAGGCTGACTTTCCTGGGATGAGCAGCCCAGCTTCACCCATGCCCTATCAAAGGGGAAAAATGGAAAAGCAGTAGTTTGTGATGGTAAAAATAAAATGGTGCTGTTCCCCGATTGGCAGCAGTGGGCAGCAGGCATCAGACCACGGCCGGCCATGAAGGTAGCTGGTCCTAGGCAGGGAGCCACACAGCAGGTGAGAGACAGAGACCTGTCCCACGAGGAGCAGTGGCAGGTGAGAGACAGATAGGCACACCATGCAGAGTGAGGCATGGATATTTATTTACTGGGTTATGGAGGGGAAAGGGAGAAGGAGAGAAGGGGAGAAGGGAGAGAGAGAGCAGAGAGAGAGAGAGAGAGAACCAGAGAAGGGAGAGGGGAAAAGTGGGGAGAAGGGAGTGAGGCAGAAGCTGCTTCTTCAGGAGAGAAACAGGAAAAGAAGGAGCTCAGGCTGGAAGTGGAAAGAAGATCCCTTGCCTCAGTGGACAGAAGGAGGCAGTGGGTGGGGCTTGTCTCTTAAAGGGACAGGCTGGACCATTACATGGGTAAGCTTCACAATCCAAGGGCATAGGCTCTTAAAAAGATGGAGACCTCACTATTGCTAAGCTCCACCTCCTCCCACTCCACCCCATCTCTCCATTAATGGCCTGTGCTCAGCAGGTCCTTTGTCAGGTCACATCCACCTAGCTACAAAAACTTATAAGTCACACTCAAAGGACCACAGTTTGAAGAGAAATAAGAGTCTGAACAAGAGTCAGAAAATGACAAGGATGTTGGA
Organism: Microtus agrestis; assembly: GCA_902806775.1. Taxonomy (NCBI): domain Eukaryota; kingdom Metazoa; phylum Chordata; class Mammalia; order Rodentia; family Cricetidae; genus Microtus; species Microtus agrestis. The sequence goes on along the minus strand of CADCXT010004346.1, from coordinate 190,085 downwards.
ATTATCAACCCAGGAATTTTTAAAACTATAACTCATATGCTAAAGGCTTTAGTGATAAATGATAAATGTAGACATATTACAGAACAGATGAATAATGTATGTAGAGAGACAGAAACTCTAAGAAAATAAAAATAACCATGAAATAGAAGAAAAAAACTACTGTCACAGAGGCGAAAACCCCCCTTTTGGGCTCACTAGTAGATGGGAAACAGAGGAAGGCTTTCTGAGATGGAGGCTATGACAGTAGAAGCTTGTAAAACTGAGGCTGGGGAGATGGCTCAGTGTAACTGGCTATTTTTAGCCTTTTCTCTTTATGGGAGCCTGTCACCCAGCTCCCAAATAATTATACACAAAGGCTTATTCTTACCTATGAATGCCTGGCCTTAGCTTGGTTTGTTTCTAGCAAGCTTTTCTTAATTCATCCCATATATCTTTTGCTTTTGGACTTTTACCTTTCTCTGTTTCTGTATATCTTTTCTTTTCTTTCCTTCTTATTCCATGTCTGGCTGTGTAGTTGAGTGGCTGGCCCCTTCTTTTCTTGCTCCTTGATCTCTCTCCCAGATTTCTCCTCCTTTTTATTCTCTCTGCCTGCCAGCCCCACCTATCCTTTCTCCTGCTTTGCTATTGGTTGTTTGTCTCTTTGTTAGACCAATCAGGTATTTTAGACAGGCAAAGTAACACAGTTTCACAGAGTTGAACAAATGCAAAATAAAAGAATGCAAAACATCTCTGCATCATTAAACAAATGCAGCATAAACAAATGTAACACATCTTAAAATAATATTCCACAGCAGCTCAGTGTGTGAAGTATCTGCTGCCCAAGCATGAGAACTTGAATTTGGATCACACCCATCCTCATGGAGATGCAGGCCTGGAACCCTAGTGCTGAAGGGCAAAGACAGGCAAAGCCTGAAGCTCATTGGTCAGCAATCTAGTCAAATCAGGGAGCTCTGAGCCCAATGTGAGACCCTGTCTCAAAGGATAAAATGGAGTGTGATACCCAAAAAGGACCTCTGGTGTCCACCCACACACCAACATATACACATGTTCACACCCATGCAAACACATACACCACACACATATTTGTATGCAAGCTCACACATACATATGCACAGACATGCATGCACACACACATACCCAGACAAACACATCAGAAACTTGTAAAACTGAAGAACAGAAAAGAAAAACTCAGAAAAGGGAGAAATGCTAGCAACTGTGGGATAACTACAGAAGATGGAACAGATAGGTAGCAGACTGTTAGAAGAAGAGAAAGGGGTTAGTAGTAGTAAATCCAAGCTAACATCAGAACCCCAAAACCCAGATCCAGGAGCTCAGAGGACATTAAGAAGGGAAGTGCAACCAAGCATCATTCACAGAGTATCCCTTTAATCCCACACTCAGGAGGCAGTACAGGGGGATTTCTGTGAGTTCAAGGTCAGCCAGGTGAACAGAGTGACTTCCAGGACAGCCAGGACTACACAGTGAGATTCTATCTCAAAGGAGAAGGGGGGTGACTCTTAGACAAGCAAAAAATGAAGAAATTTGGTGCCAGAAAATCACCTTGTAAAAAATGATAAAACAAATGATTCATGAACTTAGATCTGCACCCAGAGAGGATGTTTGCCAGAGAATGAGAACACAAAGGTTGCTGACAAGACCTCAGCTCTTCCCTAAGAGCGAGTCCAGAGATGGTCTACTCCGAAGTCAAATATGAGTGTGAGTGTCAAGGTCAGAGAACACAGATATAGGTTGGCCCAAATACCATATTCAATGTGATAGCACTTCATGCTTTCTTTTTTGTACTATTAAAACAAGAAAGTCGGGCTGGAGAGATGGCTCAGTGGTTAAGAGCATTGCCTACTCTTCCAAAGGTCCTGAGTTCAATTCCCAGCAACCACATGGTGGCTCACAACCATCTGTAATGAGGTCTGGTGCCCTCTTCTGGCCTGCAGGCATACACACAGACAGAACATTGTATACATAATAAATAAATAAATATTTAAAAAAAAATAAAACAAGAAAGTCATAAAGCAAGGTACTTTTAAACTCTATCAGTGGGAGCATCAAGCAGATGGTCACAGCAAACAGGAAAACCTCCATGATGTTTCCAATGCTATTTGATGACATTCTTAGCCTTAGGTTTGCTGGGAGCTGGGGGTTTGAACGTTTCAAAAGTGTTGACCTGATGTCAGGAGGATGCTAGTTCCCATGCAGAGATGGCAATGAATGATTATGAAGGGAAACAAAGATCAAGCTAGATGGTGTCTCCCAACCCTAACTCTCCTCAGGCTTCCTGGAATGTTTAACATGGGTGTGGCTCTTCTGGGAACAGCACAGGGTAAAGTGCCTTTTGTGTGTGTGTGTTGTGTGTGTGTGTGTGAGTGTGTGGTACCGGGTGTCAAGCCCAAGGACTGCAGCTAATTCAGCGTGTGTCCCACACTGAGTACTTGCGTCCTTCATTCTTTTCTCTCATAGGTCGGACTCATTCACCTTGGTGCACACTATTGGGCCATATCACTTTTCTTCTCTTTTACATATGTATGTGTGTGTGGTGTGTGTTCATGTTTTCACATGCATGTGCATGTGGAGACCAGAGGTGGGTGTTGATCACTGTGAGGACGTGATGACTATTCTTGGTTTGTCAGCCTGACTACATCCAGTGTTAACTAAAACCCTAATGACTGTGCAAACCTGTAGGAATTCTTTCTTGATTAAATCATTTGAAGTGGGAAGACCTGCTTCTAATCTGGAACTTTGAGCTGGGAAGATCCACCTTTAATCTGAACCACACCTTCTGCTGGCAGCCTATATAAAGAACATGGAAGAAGGAAGAAATATATAATGCATATAATAATATAATGTAATAGATGTATTATATATGTGTGTTATATACATTATAGATAGGTGTGTGTGTGCTGTTAAGTTCTGTTATTGTTATGGTAAAAATAAAACGGCGCCATTCCCAGAGTGGCTGTGGTGGGCAGCGGGCCACGAGGAACTGCGGTGGTAAAATGCTGTGGTTCCCCGAGTGGCCTGTGGGACACGAGGGCCAGTGGGTCCTAGGCGGGGAGCCATGTGGTGGGTGAGAGACGAAAATGAATAGGCACATGCCATGCAGAGTGAGGTTGGATATTTATTTAGTGGGTTATGGAGGGAAAAAGGAAAGGGGGAAAGGGGAGAAGGGGGAAGAGCAGAAAGACACACACACACAGAAATAGAAGCAGAGGTGGGGTGGGAAGGGGAGAAGTGGAGAGAAGAGAGAGAGAGGCAGAAGATGCCTCTTTGGGAGAGAGATGAAAACAAAAGGAACTCAGGCTGGAAGAGAAGGAAGATTATCTGAGGGGGGTGTGGGTGGGGCTTGTCTCTTAATGGGATAGGACAGACCATTACAGTTACTCTAGAGAACCTTGATGAATACAATTTTCTTCCTCAGTTGCTCTCCACTTTATTTACTGAGGCCAGGTCTGTTACTGAACCTGTTTGCCAATTGGCAAGCCTTACTAGCCAGCTCACCTCAGGGATGCTGTGTCTGCATTTCTTGAGCACTGGGGTTATTGGTAGCTGCTACATCTGCCTGACTCTATGAGGGCACTGGAGATCTGTGCTCCCATCTCACGCTTGAGTGGCAAGTGCTTTATCCACTCAGCTAGCCTCTCACCTATTCTTTCTTATTCATAACTGATGAGAGATGGCAGCAACATTGTATTTAACTATAAATGTGTGGGGATGGGTAATTCAGGACCAGTAGGGGGCACTTGAAATCACAGATAATGCCAAGTCCTGCAGTCTGCATAGCTTGCTTTTTTCCCTCTTAAGGCTATGCCCATCTTACCTAATCACTGATCTCGCCTGCTAATTTTAACTTTGGTAGTTTGTGTGTATAAAGCTGGCCAGAATTTATATATATATATATATATATGTGTGTGTGTGTGTGTGTGTGTGTGTGTATGTGTGTGTGTGTATATGTATATGTGTGTGTGTATATATATATATATATATATATGAGACAGGGGTTCTCTGTGTAACAGCCCTAGCTGTACTGTAACTTGCTCTTGTAGACCAGGCTGGCCTCGAACTCACAGAGAGATCCGCCTGTCTCTGCCTCCCAAATGCTGAGATTAAAAGTATGTGTTATCACCATCCAGCTATAATTTTTGTAAATGAATTTGTTTCTCGCATTAGGTCTCAGCAACGTCAGCATACAATTTTATTGTGTCTAAAATTTATTTTCTGTTGCTTTAATGAAATACCTGGAGATAAACAACTCTGGAAGAAAGGGATTATTTTGATGTTCAATTGTTGGGGATAGTACACCATAGCAGGGAATTCAAGGCAATAGGGACTTGAAGCCACTGCTCACATACAGTGAGAATTGTGTACGTGGGGACAGGAGGAATATACGAACTTTGTACTTTGACTTAAATTTTCTGTAAGCCTAACATTGTTCTGCAAATAAAGGTTACTTATTCCCAAATCCTATGTGCTGTTTTAGTGAAAAGCTAGTATGGGTAGACAGCATCTTCTGCAGGCAGTTTCCTGGTCGGGCCACCTGCCTTTCAGAGAAATTCTTCCAGGATTCATTGTGGTATCTGACCTTCTTTGACTTTGCTACCAGATTAGATACCTAAAGTGCAATCTTTTTCACGCATTGTTGAGAAGGACACAAAACAAAAATGCTTTGTGTGTGTGCCTGCTTGTACATGCTTGTGTGGGTGTGAGTGTGTGTGCCAAAATGTTTTACTCATGAAAACAAAGGTCACCAAGTAGGCCAGGTGGTGGTGGCACATGCCTTCAATCCCAGCAGTTGGAAGGAAAAGGCATGCAGATCTCTCAGTTCAAGACCACCACAGTCTACAGAGTGAGTTCCACAACAGCCAGGACTTGTTATGCAGAGAAGCCCTATCTCAAAAGACAAAAAAACAAAACAACAACAAAAAATTCAACAAATAATACTCAAAAATAGTTTTATCAGTTTAACAGAATCATTGCTCCAAGGCAACTTTTTATAATTTAATATGAAAAGTGTTTTTTCGAGACAGGGTTTCTCAGCTACACAGAGATTTTTTTGCCCCTGCGTACAGACTAGGAGCCTGTCCTGGCACTTGCTATGTAGACCAGGTTGGCCCTGAACTCACAGAGATCTGCCCACCTCTGCCTCCTAAGTGCTGGTATTAAAGGGGTGTGCCACAAATGCCTGGCTCAAAAAAATTATTTAAAGATGTTCAATGTAGCACTGCTCATAATAGTAAAAAAAGATACATTTTAACAGTAAGTGCTAGTATTCAGGCGTTATGCTGGCCTACCCTGTCACTAGCAGGATGCACACAGGCAGTACCCTGGCCAGCCCAGGGTCCTAGTCTGACTCCAGGGGCAAAAGGTCCCTTTAAGAGACAAACCCTGCCTACTCCCACTTTCTTCCTTTTCTGCCATTTCCCTGAGGAGGCAGTTTTCTATTTCTCTCTGTCTCTCTTCCTTCTCTTTCCCTCTCTCTGCATCTCTCTATCTCTTTCTCCCATTCTCTTTTTCCTCTCCCATCCCCTTTATCTCAATAAATTCTGTTGGGGGCTGCAGACCCCAGGCCCCTTGACTTTCTTTGCCTGCCTCAGACCCTTTGCCTGCTGGAGTGAACTGAGCAAAACAACTTGTTTACCTGTGCCTACAGCTGCTCTGAGCACGGGAGACCCTCATGAGTTCCTGATGGCGAGGGAATGAATTCTGGTGGATTTTAGCTGAAAGATCCCAAGAGTTGGGGCGAGGCCAGAGCCCTACATAAGCTGCTTCTGAGCATAATAAAGTTGGCATTCTTGTATCAAGGATGATCAGCGTCCCTGTGTCTCTGTGTGTGTGTGTTTAAATCTCGAGCTTGGTTCCCAGCTCACATACCACCCAGATGTTTTGCAAAACTCCATATTCAAGCTCTGTCTGCCTGGCGTATTTGTCTCCCACCAGCCCTCACCTGCCAAGGTTTCAACTCTGGCCATGTTCATAACATCTGAGTCACAGCACCAAAGTTATGAATACAGCACCAGGTGGACCTTGGTGGGTGAGAGCCAGAGGCTTCATGGAGGATGGGAGACAAATACTCCACACACACAGAGTTTGAGTGTGGAGTTTATTGAGAGAAGGTAATGGGAAAGACAGAGAGAGAGAGAAGGAGAGAAGAAGCAAGAGGGAGAAGGAAGGAGGGAGGGAAGTGAAAAGGACAGTGGGAGGAGAGCAGGAGACAAGCAAAGACCTGCTCGCCTGTTCAGAAGAAAAGCAGGGAGAGAGCTGGCGTAGGTGGGGCTTATTTCTTAAAGGGATCTTTTGCACCTGCTTACAGACTAGGACCCTAGGCTGACCATGGTACTGCTTGGGTGCATCCTGCCAGATAACAGGGCAGGCCAGCATAATGCCTGAATCCTGATTTACTGTTCGGATTCTTACTGGAATAAGAAATTGTTCCAGGACAGCCAGGACTAAAGCTACACAGAGAAACCCTGTCTCAAAAAAACAAAGAAACAAACAAAAGAATAAAGAAAAAAGGAATAATAAGTCAAGAATGATAAATAGCATCCAGAATGTAATAGTCAATAATAAAAATATTAATGTACAATGAATTTTTGTCATGTAGGACAATATAGCAATTATGTTGCATCATAATGCAAAAACAAGTTTATAACAGCATACACACATTTACACATTCCTACACAATGCTAAGATACTAGGATTTAGAATTTACTTTTCAGTTTACTGCCTCTCTGCAGCCAATTTCATGTCTGCTCTGCACAACTGAGATGAATGGTGTGTATATGCTCCTGCTGTCAGCTGGCCCTGTGTTTCTGTCTCAGTCCAGGGATCTGGCATGACACTGTAGTAGGAGAAGGGTTTCCTGGGGCCACCTTCCCAGGTTCTGCAATCAGCAGCTCCCCCACAGTGACTGACTGCTCAGCTGGCTCCCAAGCACAGCGTCTCCAGTGAGATCCTTCCTTGTAGGTTGCTTCACTTGGTACCCTTCAGAGCAGCCAGAAGGCTGGTTCCCACGCTCAAGCAGCACAAGGACCTGGGAGCCACACCCTTCTCAGCAGGGTCTCTGGCTGTCTCCTCCCTTCAGGAAGCTTCTTCCTTGGTTTTTCTTTGTTATGTGTAAGAAGATTGGGGCTATTCCTTCTAGCTGCCATTTTAAAAATTCTTTTTTTTTTCCAAGACAGGGTTTCTCTGTAGCTTTGGTGCCTGTCCTCAAACTAGCTTTTGTAGACCAGGCTGGCCTCGAACTCACAGAGATCCACCTGCATCTGCCTCCAGAGTGCTGGGATTAAAGGCATACACCACCACCGCCCGGCTTTAAAAATTCTTCAGCATTCTCTTGGCTTAATGACTCTTTGGCTATTGTTTATTTTATGATTTTTAAGATATTACATTCATTTATTCTGTGTGTATGCAAACTACATATCTATGCATGCAAATTTTTTAAAAGACAGGGAAATTGATTTATGCAAATCTTGTGGGCTCTCCTGCAACAGAATGGCCACACAACATTCACTTATCTTTTTTTTTTTTTTTTCAAGACAGGATTTCCCCGCGTAGCTTTAGAACCTGTTTTGGAACTCACTCTGTAGATAAGGCTGGCCTTGAACTCACAGAGATCCACCTGCCTCTGCAGCCTGAGTGCTGGGATTAAAGGTGTGTTCCACCACTGCCTGGCTACCTTGGATTCTTTTTTTTTTAGCAGAATTTTTAAAATTTATTTGTTTATTTATTATGTATAAAATGTTCTGCCTGCATGTATGCCTGCCCACCAGAAGAGGAAACCAGATCTCATAGATGGTTGTGAGCCACCATGTGGTTGCTAGGAATTGAACTCAGGACCTCTGAAAGAGCAGCCAGTGCTCTTAACCTCTGAGCCATCTCTCCAGCCCCTACCTTGAATTCTTTACATTATTAAGATTTCATTTAGGTTCACTCTAATGTTATGGTGTTATAATATGGCAATAGGGCCACACTAACATCTTTTTAAAGCAATTGTTGATTCACCAATATCTACTTTCTACTCTCATCTCTATTCTTTGGTTACCTGAATTATTTTCATTGCTTCTTTTGCCACCTGGCTTCTGGTTGGTCCCAGGCAGCAGAAGACAGGGAAGGCCAAAGCATTAGTCCTTCCTCACTGGCCAAGGTCCTGTTCTCAAGGTGACCTCCTCAGCAAAGTCCTCTTTTCCTTATCTTCAGAACCAGTTCTAGTTTTGTGATTGGAATTTTTTTATTCAGTGCTGAAGATGGAATGGAGCTTCATACAAGTAGATGTATGAACACTTCATACAAGTGTTCTAACCACTGGGCCTCGTACCCTCTAGGACCCTCTAGGTCCTTTTCCTTTTGGACGTAGGAAGGGATGTGACCACTCATCTGTTGTTGGTGAGAGCCCTGGGGACCAGCCTGTGCTCTTCCTACAGATCCTCTCCACCTCTGGAAAACAACTCACTGGAATTGTCCATGGTAAGAGCCAGCTGTGTCCTGCCTGATGCAGCCTGTGTGCATAAGTGTGATCCTATATTGAAAAGTCCTAGGTAGCTGGGCAGTGGTGGCGCACACCTTTAATCCCAGCACTTGGGAGGCAGAGACAGATGGATCTCTGTAAGCTTGAGGCCAGCCTGATCTACAAGCGCTAGTTCCAGGACAGGCTTCAAAACTACAGAGAGACATGTATGTCAATTGTTTCTGTAGCAGCCCAGTCCTGGGGCAAAGGAGTTTCTAGTTGACTACCAGACTTACCGGTAAAGAAAATAGATTCCTGTCTCCAGTGCCTGGAACACTCTGCAAATATTGATTGAAGAATAAATGCATGGCCAGAGGGTTCAGCCCAAGCATAGTAAGCAGAGAGAGCAGGAGAAAGTGCAGTTATTCGTTCTAATCACTCGGCTTTTTAACTCACGCAGATTTATAACTGGGCTAAGCTACAGCAGTTTCTCAAGCAGGCAGCAGCTCCTGAGCCTGCAGTGGGGAGCCTGGGGTAGTCACACCACAGCTCACAACAGGAATCAAGGAGGCTTCTGACCTCCCGAGGAAAGAGCCTGGCTTGAGAACGGCATATACTTTCAGCAAAGATCATTGTTTATCCGTGGCCTTCACCTATGTATGACACTTAGGGTCACTTATGAATCCTGGGCAGTCGCCTGGCGTGGTGCCAGCTCCAGTGGTATTCTTCTTTGGCATACTTTGCAGGACTAGTCATGTGAGAAAGACGGCTAACGGCAACAATTGTTGTGTGATGAATGGCTAGGAGCAACAGCAAGGCCGTGGAATGTAATCAGGGAATACTGACCTGGAACTTGGGTAAGCCTGGCAGTGATGGATGGGAGGCAGCCGCGCTTCGGCCAGCGTGTTGGCATGTACGACCCGGGAGGCACTGATTAATTTGAATTGAAATGGGCAGTTTGAGCGGCAGGAAGGCATGCTATGACCAAAGCCACAAACCCCAACACAAACTGTTCTTTAATCTTTCCAACCACAGGCGCACTCTTGGGAACAGGACTTCCCCGGGAGTCGAATGCGCGTTGCAATATGATAAAGGACAAGGCGAGAAGACTAAAAGCCCAGGGTTAGGGTTCGAGAGACGTCTGAGAGAAACTGGGAGGAAATGGCAGAAGAGGCTTTCAGCTGAGACCTAAAGGGCATACCTGAGCTGTTCTGTGAACAAATGCTTCTGTGAAATTTCCTGATGAAGCAGTTCTGGAATGTTCTGAAGTGCTTGTGAGCATGTGCAGAAGAGTGTTCTGGATTTTCCCTTATGACAAGCCTCAGAGTCAAGCACCTGGAGCAGGAGCTCTGGGCTTGCTGGGGTCAGGAGAGATCCCAGTGGACAGGCAATCCTGGATCCTGAATGGTCCAGAGGACGTCGGTTTCCATTGTCTGGGTCTGAATCTGATTTCCCAAATTACAGGTGGAAGGCACTGGATTCATGGCTGGATTCTGTTTATTCTGGGTTATAAATAAGACTTCAAATGGATGCTCAAAGTCAAGCAAAAGAATTTTGTGAACTTTTTCAAAGTGCCTAAGGTTTTTCATTAAGTCAACCCCCCAGAGAACATTGTAATTCAAGCCGCCACAGCCTGCCGTTCGCAAAAGCAGTTTGAGCGCTAGGTGCAAAAGTTTTCATTTCCTGTCTACGTTAGATACTATCAGCTCTGAGATGATTTACCATGGGCCTCCAGATTTAGAGTCCTGTAATGGTTAGACCTGGCAGAAATATCAGAGATGACACAGCAAAACTAGTTTAGAAAGAGGGGTGCAAACGACTCTCCCCAAATCATACATCCAAAGAGGGAGAAGATTCAGCCATAGAGGAGACATCTTTCCCCGCTTCCTGGCTTTGACAGACTATTCTCAACTCCTCTCTGCCTTAGGAAGGCGGAGTAACAGGCTCTACCTGACTATTTTTTGTTCTACTTTCCAGTCTTTCCCTCCGGAGACCCTGCCTCTGAGAGCACTCTGCCCTGGCCTTCCCGGCCAGAGGTTCCAGACCATCCCATCAGTCCTGAAGTGACTGTTTCGTCCTTCGGGTACCTTATACTTTGTTTTACTTTTACTGGAGAGAGGAATGTAATTCCTGATTTGACTTTAAGATTCTAAAAGCATGGGCTGGAGAGATGGCTCAGCAGTTAAGAGCATTGCCTGCTCTTCCAAAGGTCCTGAGTTCAATTCCCAGCAACCACATGGTGGCTCACAACCATCTGGAATGAGGTCTGGTGCCCTCTTCTGGCCTTCAGGCATACACACAGAAAGAATATTGTATGCATAATAAATAAATAAATAAATAAATAAATATTAAAAAAAAAGATTCTAAAGCATGTGGAGGCTTTTGGCTTCCTCTTCCTTCCTACTCCCAATAACTTTTCAGATGGGAAACAGTAGGAGTCACCTTGGTTGCTGGAGTTCCCCTCAGTGTCACACAAAGCCGGAAGCACATAGTTGGTATTTAATGTCTTCTTTAATGTTCTGGAAACCTTCCTTAAGATGAAAGCCTTAAGGCTACAGAGCACCGAGATCAAAGACTGAATGCATGTGGACAGCAGCTCTACCAGGCCCTCCATTCTTCATTTCACTCCACGATATTCCCGAATGTGAGCCTGGCGAGAAGGCTCAGGGGTAAAGCGCTTGCCACATTAGCCTGAGGATTGAGTAAAGAGAACAGAGGAGGAAAGAGGACCAGCCTCCCCACCCCCAAAGGAGTCCTCTGACCTCCCTGTGAGCGCCACAGTACACACAAGCATAAATGAGTAAATGCAACAACTCTGAATATTGGGCTCCTCCCCTTCACATATGACAGAGCTGGGGTTCGGAAGAGGCAGGTAACTGATCTGAAGTTGGCCCAGTTAGGAAGCGGAGCCTTATTTTATTTATTTATTTATTTATTTTGGTTTTTCGAGACAGGGTTTCTCTGTGGCTTTGGAGCCTGTCCTGGAACTAGCTCTGTAGACCAGGCTGGTCTCAAACTCACAGAGATCCGCCTGCCTCTGCCTCCCGGGTGCTGTGATTAAAGGCGTGCGCCACCACCGCCGGGCTTGGAGCCTTATTTTATATATATATATATATATATATATATATATATATATATATATATACAGTATATAATAGCTCCTTTGGTATCTGGCTTTTTCACTTAGCGTGATTTCTAAAACTTTTTTTTAAATTGCAGAAAAATTCTGGGCAGTGGTGGCGCACACCTTTAATCCCAGCACTTAGGAGGCATAGGCAGGCGGATTTCTGTACATTCAAGGCCAGCCTGGTCTACGGAGTGAATTCCAAGACATCCAAACGCTATACAGAAAAACCTTGTCTAGAAAAACTAAATAAAATAAAAGGAATATATATATATATATATATATATATATATATATATATATATATCATCCAAACCCCTTAAGGTTTGCAGTTCAGTTTATTCACAGTAGTGTGGAACATCTCTAATATTCCAGAACTTTCAACCTAATTGGGAACTCGGCTACAGAGCAGCCACTCTGCATTCCATTTCTGCCACCACATAACTTCCCAGACCCTCCCAAGCCCCTGGCAATCACTTACCTACTTACTTGCTTTTGTCTCTGGATCTGCCAATCCTGAATATTCCGTGTAAGTGCTGCTATGGAACATGCCAGCATTTGTGTCTGGCTTTGGAACTAAAGTATTTTCAAGTTTTGTCTATGTTGCAACTTGATTCAGAACTTCATTCTTGTTTATAGCTAAATACTATCCATTTAGTAGACACTATATTGCTTGTGAGTCCATCGGTAAGGATACATCTGGTTTAGCTCTCTCTCTTGGCTGTTATAAATAAAGCTGCTGTGAACAGTGCTGCGCATTTTTTTAAGCCTCAGCTTTCTTTTGGGTCTAAGAAGCAAAATTGCTAGATTATACACTAACTTTCTGTTGATCTTTTGTATAACAAACATCTCTAGTACTTCCCATAGTGACTACTATCAGTTTCTATTCCCACAAGAAATACAGACGTGATGCAATGCAAACTTTTCACATTCTTGTCAATGGTTCATGGATTTTATTTTTAACAATAGCACGAGTTCTCTTTCTCTTTCTCTGTTTTTTTTTTTTTTTTTAGATAGAGGGTTTCTTTGTGTAACAGCCTTGGCTGTCCTGGAACTCACTACATAGACCTGGCTGGCCTGGAACTCACAGACATCTGCCTGCTTCTGCCTCCCAAGTGCTGGGATTAAAGGCATGCGCCACACTGCCTGGCAACAATAGTTCTCTTATTGGCTATGAAGGGGTAACTCACTGTAGTTTTGATTTTCATATTTTATATTCTGTCTCATGCTAGGACTGTCTTCACTGTTTGGTGTGAACCTTCATGCACACTACCTCTTAGTTAAGGTTTTTGTTTTTGCAACTGGTTAAGTCGATTTATTAAAATAACTCACTTAGACACCTGCAATAGTAACTTCAACCTCCACTCCTGGGTCAGTGCTGACGGAAGCAATCTACTCCATGGTCTCAGAGATCTCAGAACTGGTCCGTCATTGAGCATCTGATGGACTCTCATCTGGAAGCACTTGTGAGTGTTTCTCCTTCTGGAATTCTCAGTGTCTTGGTTGCCCTGTGAACTGGTCCTTTGACTTTTAAATTCTTTCCTTTGCCTGTGGTCACATCAGGCACTTGCCATTCCTCCTGGTGAGGGAATTCGGATCCTGTGACTCTTTAAAAGCCATGACTGCAGAGCAGCCTGGACCAGCTTGTTTCTTCGTGGGAGTGCGGGGCATGAGAGTCAGGACAGGGGCAGACAGAGCTGTGAGCAGTGCTTGAACACACCATGACCATGTCTCAGAAAGAATCTTTTAGTTTTGATGGAGTCCAATGAGCATAACGTAACTTTCTTTTTCCTCTTCTTCCTTCCTTCCTTCCTTCCTTCCTTCCTTCCTTCCTTCCTTCCTTCCTTCCTTTTTCCTTCCTTCCTTCCCTCCCTCCCTCCTTCCTTCCCCACCTCTCTCTCTCTGTGTGTGTGTGTGTGTGTGTGTGTGTGTGTGTGTGTGTGAGAGAGAGAGAGAGAGAGAGAGAGAGAGAGAGAGAGAGAGAGAGTCAGACAGACAGACAGAATTTCACCTGAAACAGGAATTACAAACAGTTGGGAACCACCATGCTGGTGCTAAGAATTGAACCCAGGTCCTCTTGAAGAGCAGCCAGTGCCCTTAACCACTAAACCATCTCTCCAACCTTTCTACTGACTTCTTAATCAGATCTTACAACTCTGTTCTGGACTTCCATTTTGCTCCAAAGCCATTGAAGGTTTCTTGCACCTGTAACAGACTCTCAAGGTGGTGAGAGAAGATCAAGCACAAGAGTGTGAAAAGAACTGGAAAATGTCTAGGGCCATTTAAACAGGAAGGGTTGTTTTTGTTTTTTCCTAAGCTTTCAGCCGCTCGTTCAAAACAAAACAACAACAAAAGCCTTTTAAACGGAGACACTTGCTTCTTTCTGTTCTTTTTCCTTTTCTACCCTAAGTGATTTCTAGCATGAGTATTCCCAGAACTCTCCTGGGTCAGCCTTAGATCTGCTGCTGAGCAGTTTCAATTTCTATTCTCCATTGTCTGGTCAGACACTGAAGAGGACATTGTTGCTGTTAGCCTTTGTGCTTCTATAATCTCAGTTTCTATGCAAAGTCGGGAACCAGGAGGAACTGACTTGCCTCATGGCCACCCCACTGCCCACAAATAAAAGACTAAACATATAAAATAATAAGATTTTTAATAATAATAAAAAATCATGAGCTCTTTTCTCCCAGGCCCTTTTCTTGGGAGACAGACTCTCTCAAACTGGGTTGAGTTTCTAAGCAAACTGGGTTAGCATTGAAAAGCCACACCCAGTTGTTTCTGCAGGACCTGCTGTTCATTATTGTCATCCTAGGAAAATTAGAGAACCGATTTGTAAGAACATAACTCGAGATGAGCGATTGACTTAAATTGTTTTTTTGCTTGAGTTTACTGGGAAAGCATTGATCTACCCTAGTTGTTTCTCCCCTGAAATGAACCGAATCTTCCTCCGTGTTTGGTGCAGTCATCCGAGCCCATCTGAAAGCTTCTCTTCTGATAGTCACAGATGTCATTGCCATGGCACACCAGGGAATGACACTGATGTGCAACCTAGATGGTGGAGGCCCCTTTCGAACAAGCTCTCGGAGAGCAATGATAGCCAGTGAGATGCTGGAGAAGAACACTGAGGAAGTGAGTCACAGGTCGTCAGTGTTGTCCAAGTAGAAAGCCATGGCCTGCTGGCTGAGAGATGCAAGTGTCCTGTTGTATCTGCCGGAATGCCTGAGCAGCACGACAATATGTAAACCAAAAGGCAAGGAATCGAGTTTAACAGTGGAGAAATTATGCATGAACCTGCGTGTCTGAGTTTGGGATGCTCTCTACAATCCCGTAGTACTGAAAAAAATTATATGAAGAAAATTTACAGAAAAAAGTCAAGATCATGATGGGACTGGAAGACACTGGGACTGGGAGGATCATTCGGTGACTAGAGCGTTCACAACACAAGTGCGAGGCCCTGAGTTTGGGTCTCCAGGAGCACACACCCATGGCCCCAGGGTTGGGGGGACCCAAACAGATGAATTCTGGGTTTGTTGGCTAGGCTGTCTAGTCAAATGTTGGGCTCCAGGTTTAGTGAGAGAGCCTGTCTCAAAAAATCAGGTGGAGGCATGATTGATGAAGGACTCCTGAAATCATTCTCTGGCCTGTGTGGGCTAGTGTTCATCTTCTACCCTGGTACATATAAATGTGCATGTGTGTGCATACATATACACACACATATAGAGGGAGATTAGAAAAGAGAGCTGAAATGAGCTGAACTGTGTATTCTTCAGCACTTTCCCATCAAGTTGCTGTAATGAAATGAATTCAAGCCACTAAAGATGTCTGTGAACAGAGTAACCAAGTAAAGATGGCAATCCAGTTTTATCTTTTAACATTTTCTCCCTGGGCTACAAAAGAAGTTTGAGTGTCAGCAAGGATTGAAATGGAGGGGCAGACAGAGTCTGCCTGACATATGGAAGAACCATTTGAAAGCAATTGTATTCTATATTTTTGATGCTTGGGGAAAATAAGATGGAAGGTCAACGGTTCCAGTTTTCCCAGGATTGAAGGATTCCCTGGAATATGATTCCGTGAGAGAGCAGAGAAAGTCTCAGACATCATGAGAGACTCAATCAGAAATCAGATCTTGCTAACAGAGAGCCATGACCCCCAAATCAGAAAAGCACCCACCTTCTGTGTTGTTTGGTGCTTTTAGAAACAAAAAAGGCAAGACGGAGGCCTCTAGTTTCTGTCCAAGTAGATAGATGTCTCCCAGTAGCTGCCTTCCTCTCATTGGAATGGAGATCTCGAAATCTGCAAATAATAGAGGGCAGTGTGTGTGTGTGTGTGTGTGTGTGTGTGTGTGTGTGTGAGAGAGAGAGAGAGAGAGAGAGAGAGAGAGAGAACAATGAGAAGAGCCAGCTCCCTTTCTTTTCTGTTTCTGCTCCCATAATGCACTTTAGAGCTTTGTATGCTTTCCTGTCTGACTGCAGCTGGTGACTCTCTAGAGCTATCTTGCTCCGTGTAGAGCAACACTCCAGTGTTGCAAGCCACCATGTCTCTTGCTCATCTCCTGAACTGTGTCTTTAGCAGTCATTTCCCACCACTGAGTCACGTCAGCTAGTTCTGGTAAATACTTCAGGTCTTAGCTGTGACATGACTCTTTCTGATGGGAAATGGGCTCCCATCTCAGAAGCATGGCATCTTGTATTTCAGAAAAGTCATGTGACGGAGGTCAAAGAAAGAGGAGCTGTTCAAGAAACAATCTGTACCAGATGAATTGTAAGAGCTACATGGCTGTCCCCAGGAATGTCACTGGTCACTTTGCTAAGGAGTCCTGCAGGATCTAGCTGTGGGCTTAGGAGCAAATTGCCGCAGGATGGGTATCAAGTGAGGAGAGAGAACACACTGTCAGGTGAGCACCTCTCACATGACTGACAGAGAGAGCGAGAGCATAGGAACCAGAGCCAGGAGGGCATGTTGAAGGAGTGAGAACCTCAGGATGCCAGAGGGCTGACAGCCAGAGCTCCGAGTCATGGGACTTGTCGTCTAGAAAGATTATTCTGTAGCCTTCACAGAATAATGACTTGCAACGGAGCTTGAAATCTGCTTACTTCTTCTCAAAAGTGTGACATTTCCTAAAAAATATATAGAAGTACCCAAAGGTAACTTTTCAAAACTTCTCAACCAGCTGTGTATGGTGGCGATTGGCAAACTCATTCATCAATGTGACACCTTGGAGGGGACAGTTACCGGAAAGACTGGGGTCCAGTTGAGCTATTTCCCTCTTCATCCAATCTCAGGGTCTCTTGAAGTAGTCCCATCAGCAACGGAGTGGGATTTCTTAAGAGGGAACTTAGAGCTCTAAGATTAGTGGCTCCAAGAGACAGTGAGTGGAATGATGCGGGCCTGAAACTTGGCATAATGTCAGTTCTGCTGCCTTTGATTGGTTACAGCTATTACAGAGCCCGCCCAGATTCAAGAATGGGAACATACATCCAGAGTGACCCTCTTTGCCCTTGCATGCCACATGTTTGAAAAGATTACCTGTACGAGGGGCACAACACAGATTCCCATCTGTACACTAGCCCCTGTGTGTGTGTTTCTCTGTGTAGCCCCAGCTGTCCTTGAACTTGCTTTTTGATCAGGCTGACCTCAAACTTACAGCCATTCACCTGCATCTGTCTCCCAAGTGCTGGGTTTAAAGGTGTGCCCCAGCATTGCACGGCTCAACTCTTTTAAGAGCTGGTTACTTGTAGATGTGCAGCTGAAGTTTCTAAGAACCTTCTTACTCGATTGTTTAAGTGAAGGTGGGTCTGGAATCCTCCCTCCCAGGTCTGTGCCCTGCCTCGCATGTATGTCCATCTCTGTCTCCCCCTGAGCTGGTGGAGTTAGGAGATACAATCTTCTCTTATTCATATGTTGCAGGAATAGCAGGCGTCTCCTCCTCTGTCTGTATATTCCATGTCTTTAAATCTTTTTCAGAATCCAGGAAGACAGAAATTGCTCCATACTAAAAGCAGTAAACTGGGCTTTTGTCAAATGAGGGGTAGAAGGAGAAATACTTTTTAGGTAACTACATTCTACCTTACAGTTTTCAATAAGGTTTAATTTCTTGGTTCTTTTAATGCTGAGTGCTAATCCTTTTTAGCAAGTTAGTTGTGGTTTCTGGCAACATTGGAGGGTAGTAAGCAGCAAAGTTAGTTATAACTTATGCTAAATATATGTGTTAATTACAGTTAATTATGTTACATTTTACTATACTTCAGAACTTAAGAGGGGGAGGCTGGAGAGATGGCTCAGCGGTTAAGAGCACTGACTGCTCTTCCAGAGGTCCTGAGTTCAATTCCCAGCAACCACATGGTGGCTCACAACCACCTATAATGAGATCTGGTGCCCTCTTCTGGCCTACAGGCAGGATACTGTATGAATAAATAAATAAATCTTAAAAAAAAAAATTAAGAGGGTCAGTCTTAAGTCCCAACAGGGATTGCCACCTGTAACATTTCTGGTAACTCTTTTGGTTTTATTTATTTTGTTTTTTCGAGACAGGGCTTCTCTGTAGCTTTGGAGCCTGCCCTGGAACTAGCTCTCGTAGACCAGGCTGTGCTCGAACTCACAGAGATCCGCCTGCCTCTGCCTCCTGAGTGCTGGGATTACACCGCCGCCGGCACTCTTTTGGTTTTGATGTGAGCAATTAGAAAGCTTACAAAGAATAAAGCATCCAGCCACTTCCCTTTGAAAAGTCAAAGTTCATCCAGAGAAGATGAAGTGGCTGGTGCATTTATACTTTTTTTATCGACCATAAGCAGCAGTACATTTAGAGAACCGTTTCCCTAAAGACCATTTTACTAACAAATGCACCTAAGTATTAATCGTGTGTAAAATAATGGTGCCCTTTTCCTAAAGTCAGATAGAAAAAGTTAATTCTACCTGGAAACGTATTTTTTCTCCTTCCCCTTTTTTGTGTAGAGTTGTTTGTAAGCTCTTCAAGAACCTTTAAATTCCATCACAGAAATGATACAGTCCCCCTTTGTATTAAGCCGCTAATGGCTTCACTTCCCAACAAAGCCGGATCTTCTGGTATTCACAGGCTCAGAAGACAGCAGCTTAGAAATAGTATTTTGTGGGTCTTGGAGCCGCTGAGGGCTGAGTAATACTTATGAGAAACTAGGAAGAGCAGGCTCCTTGGGTTAAAATCTGATAGGATTTCGCCGTGGAGAAAGCGTTGACTAGATCAGGGCAGAATTCTCAACAGCTCATCAGGCTGCCGCCGCCTCTGCTTTAGATTTTATTTCTGCTTTGGAGGTGCTCTGGAGAACTTGGACAGAACTCAGCTGAATACAGACGCACAGTATTCTTTGAACTAGCCTATAACGAGGATATTCTGTTAATATTGAGACCTTTCTGCAGCTCAAATCCTTAAGGAATGTCCCTGGTCAGGATGTAGGTGATGTGTCTGATTCCTGTGTCTCTACCCCCCACTCCAGAAGTGTGTCAATCATTTGGTAACTTTTGAGAATAGCGTAGAGTATTTGGAAGATACGTTGTGGGTAGTGACCCCCATGCTCTGAGAAAAGTGAAACACAATAACCACTAAAAACAACACCCCACTTACATCCTTACGGCAGAGAGAAGCAGGGATTCTAAGGTCAATCCCTCTTCGCGCTGCGCGTTCTCGTTATTTCCCCCGGCTTAAGGAATGACCACGAGCCAGCAGACACTGCACCTCACAGTGTTCGCACATTATTTAGGTCGGTGCTTCATCTTTCTTTCGGTGCCCCAAAGAGAATTCAGACAGAACTCTATAGATACTCAGCAAAGGCAGAGTTCGGCTTTTTTTTTTTTTTTCAATTTCTGAGAATAACTCACACCCAGCTGAGTGTGAGTGCGCGTGATTTCTAGCAACTTTGAGTTCGGTTAAAAGGAATTATCCGCTGTCGGGGCCAAGTGGTACGCTTGGGCGAGGGTCACGTGAGACCATGGCTGACTAGGGGGGGCGGGGAGGAAGAGCAGCGCTGAGTCCCTGAAGGGATTCCATAGACTTCCAGGCTGAGGGGCGCCGTCTCCGCAGGGCGGCGGGGCGTCTCGAGGTCGCCGGCCGCGCGGGCCTGTCCCTTTAAGAGGCCGGTCTCCGGGCCGCTCTGGCCGCGACGCCCGGACGTGCGGAGCCGCCCCGCCCCGAAGCCGCCCGTTTCCTGCGGGGCGGCGCGACGGCACCTGAGCTGCTGCGGCGGGGCCTGGAGCGCGCTGACCCGGCGGTGGAGCCCGCGCCGTTCGTCCCGGCCCGGTTCTCGGCTGTGCAGGGTGAGGAGCGGGGCACGGGGGCTTCCGTGCGCTCGGGAGCGTCCGCCTGGTAGGCCTCGGCCCGGGGGTCTCAGTCTGCAGCGTCCGCCCAGGCCGCGCCGGTGCCGGCCCGCTCTGGTTCCGCCTGCGGGGTCGGGCTCCGGGGTTCCGCCTCGGCCTCCCCGGGGCCGCGAGGCCCGACCCGTGCTCCGCCACCGCCGGCGCTCCGGGGCCGCCTCCCGAGGGCGAGGTCGGGCTGCTCGGGCCGCGGGGTGACCGTGGAGCCTATTTTTAGCCGTGCCCGCGGGCCCCCGGGAGGGCGGGCGGATTAAGGCTCTGAGGAGGGTTGCTGGAGGGAGCGCCTCGCCCCGGGCGCCCTGGGCCGCGGCCGGACCACGCGTTACGCCACGCCGGAGTCGCTCGCCTCCCGCCGGTCCCGGAGCGCGGCCCCTCCCACCGCCCGGTGCGCCGAGTTGGGGGAAACCCGGGAAGTTCCCCTCCCTTCCAGGGGTGTGTCCGCCTCAGTCCCAACAATGGGATATGGGGCGACCCGGACCGGGCCCCGTTCGGGGGGTGAGGGAGCAGAGTCCGGCCACCTCAGACCGGGACTCGAGGGGGAGCAGCGTCCTCTCCTTTGTCCGGCTGCACCGCGATCAGGTTGGAAAGTGAACTGTTGCTAGTGAGCCGGTCCTGGGTTGGAAGAGGAGGAAAACGGGGTTCTAACAGCGGGACCTCTGCTACACGCCGATTCCCAAGCAGCTACTGGAGTAAGCCTATCTCCAAGAGCCATGGCTGAACAGTTCAGAGTTGTAGGGTGTTTTGAGAAATTTACACCCCACACGCAGGGAAAGGGGAACACCCCAAAGGTGGACTAGACACTGCGTTGTGTAATTAGCAGATGACTTAGGGTCATTTGAATGTTTGCCCACCTCACCCAGAGACCAGCGGCAACAGCGGCTCCACTGTGGCTTGAGACTCTTGGGCTGAGCTGGAGCATTCTGGCTGACCTGTATTTTGTATGTCCCGCAAGAATATTTGATAAATAAGCCCCTCCCCCATGCCTTTTTAAAATGGACTTTACTTGAAATAGCCGGGCTTAAATTATGTAGGTTTCTTTCCCATGCCTACTTTGAATTAGAAGCATCTCTTAATTTTGTTGCCCTCAGTAGACTAGACATAAAGTGTCTTAAGTATCAGATGCGTTTAGAGAATAAGGTGTTCTATTTACTGAGAGACACACTTCAAATATAACGAGACCTATTGGAAAAAATGCCTCAAATGTCTTAAATGCTTCGATGTCATAAAGGCTACCCGGTTTATCCTTTCTTGATTCATTGTCAGCATTATGAAGAGGCATTAGTTTCTTTTTTTTTTTATTGCATTGGGTTATTTCTGTGTCCTCCCTAAGTATTAGCAGTCTGTTGTAACCCCCCCCATGTCTCCTCTGTTGTAGTTTCCCCCTAAACAAACAGAACCCGATAAACAAAATCAAAATATATCCCAAACCCTCTCCACTCAAGTGGTTCACAGACTTGCTAGTTTGTAGGTTTTGATTTTCTTTTGTTAGGTTTTTCTAAACACCTAGAGTAGAGACGTGTTCTGAGGCTTAACATTAAGATTGGTTGTTGGTCAGCTTTTAGCTGGAATTTTCCTTGAAACATTTGGAGGATGTATTGTTTTTGCAGGGAGGGGTGCTTTGGGATGAACCAAAAATCTTGAGAATGCCTGACAAACACTGTACTTGGGAGTGATACCTCTGGCCCTGGGATATGTATTGTTACTTCTATGCTTTTTTTAATAGCAAAATTTTGATTAAAAAGGTTTTTCACTACTTGGTAGTAAACGTAATGGTTCCAGGATGGTTTGGTTTAGGAATCTGACTTACAGGTAGTAAGGAAGTGCAGGAAATGGCCGCGCTGCTCATGGTTGTTTAGGTGTTTGCTAGTAACCTTGTAGGTGCTTGTGTGTTTGGAAAGAACTTTGAAGGCAAATCTGGTATGCATAGAGGCTAGAAGCAACTGTCTAGAGGTGACAGTGATTGCTTATTTATAAATTTCATGCTGCTTCAGTTCTTAGGAACATTATTTGGGGTGTTCTGATAAAAAAAGATGTAATTTTTGTGTAAGTGCCTGGGGGAAATTGGTCTAAAAGTATGAACTATACATAGAAATTTAATAAAGGTGCCATGAACCAAAGAGTTCGCTTAACTCCGCTATCTAAAGTCTGGAAGAGAAAAGTCATAATTTGCAAGTGTTTGTCAGGTGGATGGATTGGTGCTTACAGTGTCTTTGAAAGAGGTGACAGTGTTGCTTTTAATCCTTTTCACTTTGAAAAAATACTGTTGGGTATGATGGGGTCGTTAATCCCAGCACAAGCCAGAGACAGGTGCCAACTAAGGTCACATAGTAAGACCCTGTTTCCAAAATAAAAATAAAAAAAGGTTGTGAGCTTTAGCTTTTAACACTGTCCCCTCATCCACCTTTAAAAGAAAGGGTCTAGTCTCTACCATAGAGATAGTTGTACCCCGAGTTTGTTAAAGGATTTAGTCTCTACTATAGAGGTAGTAGTATCCCCATGTTTATTCACTATAGCAAAGAATTGGAATCAACCTAGTTGTGTATCAACAGTGAGTGGATAATGAAAAATAGGTCTCTGTATAAAACAGAATGCTGCCCAGCTCTAAGGAGAAATGTTGTCAAAAATTTGCAGGAAGATTGATAGACTTGGAATATATACTAGTAATTAAGGCCATACAATCCCAGAAAGGAATAACTGAATGTTCTCTTTCATAAGCGTAGTCTAGCCTATAATACCTATTCCATATGTGAAACAGTGTTCATGTATGTACAAACAACATGAAGGCAAAAGAACAAGGAAGACTAAATATGGGAATGAGGAAGGATAGTGCAGGTGATTGACATGAGTTATGATTGAGGTTATGAGGCCAGTTGCTCTCTAGTTCTAATTCTGACAAGGATGTTTTTATTTTTGGTGGTAGATAGGCACTGAAAGTGTAAAATTAATGTATAGCTTCACAACTTCCATTTTGAATGTCAATCCTAACTTATAGAAGCTCATTAAGTTGTATATACTTTGGGTCTGGTGAATTTTGGTGTTTAATGTTCTTATTTGCAATTTTTAAAATTAAAGTTTATAATATAAATTAATGTAACACTTTGGTACTAAAACAAACAAACAAAAAACAACAACAAAAAACAAAGGTACTCATTGTATAGCCCTGGTTGGCTTTGAACTCAGAGATCCTTGGCTCTGCAGCTGCCTCTAGTGCAGTACACCTGACTCCTGTGGGCTTTTAATTGCTTTTATGTACAAAGAAGCCAGACAAACTTTCAATAAAAAAAAATAATTTTGGTAGCGATTCTGATTGGAAATATAACATTTCCAGAAAAGGTATAGGACTCGCTCAGCTCTTTAAGCCCGGTTTTGCTGCTGTGCATATCATTTATGCCCCCCCAACACTGAGGACTGACCCCGCGCCCCGTATATGGTAGGCAAGTGTTGCATTGCTCATCTCCATCATTTAACTACTACAGCAGAATTGAGACCTTTTAACTACACGTTAAGTCTGATTTCAGCCAAGTGATTTGTTCACTGATGGTTGCAATTGTTTATACTCCTTTCTTCCAGGATTCTCTGCGTACTGGGTTCCATCTCACTAATGTGCACTTTTTCTTTATTGGTCTTCCTGTAAAAGGATATGTCCAATCCTTGATTCATTTTCTCTTTCTGTTTTTCTGGCAGTCTCATCCAGTGTCATGGCTCAAATATCTGTTTGTATGTCTAGTCTGATTTCCCTCCGCACTTCAGACAGTGTTAGGTCTTTCTTCCACTCAAACTGAGATTCCCTGTTTCTTCTTTATCTGCTTCTTCCGATGCTTGAACCCCTTTTCAGCTGATGCCATCCATCCAATGGTCTGACAAAAATTGTTGGCGTTATCTCCGCTCATCTGTTTGATGCTTGACATGCTCTGATTTTTCTTGTCCTAATAACATGATGAGAATCCAGTCGCTCTGCTTTGCTAATGGCCCAGTGCAAGGAACTGGCCTCCTTGCGTCAGTTCTAGCTCCCCAGTCTTTGCAGCAGCAGAGCATATCCCTTTTCAGAAGTAGCCCTTACAGCCTGGAAGGTCTTACACAATCTGGGCTTGCCCTCTCCGTTCCCTCGTTGCCTCAATTTAACTGCTAACCCCACCTCAGCTGCCTGGCTTACGGTCTGTAGGTGATCTTTTACCCTTCTATCACTTTCCCCGCAAGATATTTTTGTGACTTACTCTCTTACCTCCTTTGCTATTCAAGTGTCATTTTTACTGCCTATTTTATTTAAAAGGATACCCCCTACTTCTAGTCTCTGTGCTATGTTCTGGTTTTTGTACTATGTTACATTTTCTCTTTAAGCCCTTGTGCCTTCTAGCATGCTGTATAATTTCCCTGTTAATTGGGTTTATTATTTCTTCTACTCTCAAACACATACTATAATACAACTATAATACAGAACAGTTATTTTATTTATTTTGCTTGTTTATGTATGTATTTATTTTGGGAGGGAATCATCATAGCTCAGGCTGACCTTGAACTTGCTATGTAACCCAGGTTGGTTTGAATTTTCAACCTTCTTATCTTCTCCCCAGTATGGGATTATAACTAAATGCCATTACAACTGATACTCCTTTGTTTAACCTAAGTGTTTAAGGCATTGCCTGGCTATAATAGGTGCTAAGTAAGAATTTGTCAAATGAATTAATTAAGCCTGTATCCTGCAGTTCCTTTCTTTGACGGATACCTGTGGCTTTTAGTTTGTTTCTTTCCTAGGAGCTTTCAGGGGACCTAAGGGAGTGGTGTGGGGCTCTGGAGACCTTTGGTGAGGGAATAGTGTTACACTGTGGTGGAGACTGAGTGCCACTCTGTATAAGATGACCTTGGTTAATTTAAAAAATGGATTAAAATAAGGACTTAAAATATTTACGCACTTTTGTCAGATGAAGTGGCGCGTGCCTTTAATTCCAGCACTCTAGGTCTGGGGGAGAGCAAGCATGTGGATTTCTGTGAGTTTGAGGACAGCTTAGTCTACATACTGAGTTCGAGAAAAGCTGGGATTAAGGGGTGTGCCACCACTGCCCAGCTGCTCTTTGCCTTTTTTAAAACTTGCATATGTGTTTTGTTCCTAAGCCATTTTTTTGTTTTGTTTTGTTCCTTTTGAACTCTGTAAGTGGGACTCTTTTTGTATGAATTTATTTGAAGCTTCCCTTTTCCACTTAAACCTTGTAGTCATGGTACTTTTGTATGATTGCTTTTTCTTTCTGTGACAGGTTGCTCAGACTGACCTTGAACTCAGGACCTCCCTGCTTGCTGACTTTAGAGACCAGCTACATCATTGTGCCTGTCTGTAGCTTTCTGTAGTTGTTGGGCATTCTTGTCTCGGTTTCTTAACACATGGCTGTTGATTTTCCCATTGGCTCTTTCTTTCTGGCTGTGTGACCTGAAAACTAATTCATGGTCGATTATGTATTACAAATAACTTCTGCTGCATTTTGATTTATTGTCATTTTTTATGTTGACTGTATTAAAACTAGTAGTTTTAATGCATCATTATTTTCCTTGGTGATTTATACATTGTATCCTGAGATTGTATTAAGATCAAGAGTATGAGGATATTCTTGCATTTTTCTTCCAAAGTTTCTGTGCTTTCTCATAGTTCTGTTCCTGAAGTTGACTTTGTGATTTCTTCTTTCATGCGATGGTTTCTTTCTCTGCAAACTCTGCACTGTGTCAGGTTTTTAGTTTTCCAGCTGTAAGTTGTGTTTGCTTACTAGATTCCTTAGTAGTTCCCTACAGTGTAGGGCTGTTTTGAGAATTGTATGCATGTTTTGCTTTATTAATTATGTAGAATTCTTTAAGAAAGTATAGATAGTTAAGTAGTTTGAAATATCAAACCCCACGCCCATATGAAATGTGAAAGATTGTAAACATCTCAGAGCAGGCCTTGTCAGTCTGTGCCTAGTCAGTCTGAGGAGCACTTTCTCTGCGCTCTTCGCACAGCTGTCTGTGCTGTCTCCACCGCTTTTCTAGCAGAGCTGTGCTGGAGTCCACTGTGTGCAGGCTTTCCAACTCTGCTTCCCTTACATAGGCTGCTGGGAGTTTGCTGTGGACTGACGTTAAAGTCAGAATTCAAGTGTAGACTACAGATTAGATCGTAAGCACGAATCAGTGAGCACCCTTGAGTTTGCCCACCTGAGAGAGTGTCCTTAGCATGAACCACCAGGAAAGAAATTTTCTGTTGAATAGGACGCATTATTTTTGTACTTACTAAATTTATTTATTTGTGTGTGTGTCACGTGGACGGGTGTACGTGTGTATGCAGGTGTGTGGAGGCCAGAGAAAAATTTTTTGGAGTCAGTTTTCCTATTTAATTTTACATGGGTTCTGGGGATTGAACTCAGGTTGTCAGGCTTGGTGGCAGGCCCCTTTATCCACTGACTATCTTGCTAGTGTTATATTTATACTTTGTTATGCCTTTCCCAAAGTTCTGTTGTGATTGAATTAATGGTACTCAAACTAGTAATTGTGAAAGTTTTCTTCCCAGTCCATGCCTTTAAATATTTACCGACACTAGTGAAAGGTGATAATACTTCTAAATGTAATTTTCTGATAGTTTCCTGACCTAGCCCACAATAAGCCCATTTGTGTATAGTGTCGCTGTGCCAGTGAAGTGAGTCCCATTCTCACGGCACCTGGTTTTCTTTTGCCCTGGTTGCCCAACTAAAAAAGGTGTTACAGTGTTTCAGTTTGCTTATCTTAGTGTTACTGAGGTGGCTTGGGAAATGCATATGTGGCTGTGTGGGCATGGTGTGGTGCCTGCCTGAGACTCAGCATAGAAACCAGAAAGTGGGGAGGGGAAGAAAATGCCTACAAGCCAGTCTGATGAGTAGAATACGGTTTTAGGTAAAATTTTGCATTTTGATGGTCATTTCAGGTAAGGTTAGTGAATTTGTTTATATTGTCTTTTGTGTTAATTACATTTTTTAAAAAATTATTTATTTTTTATTTTACTTGCATCAGTGTTTTGCCTAATGTATGTCTGTGTGAGGGTGTCAGATCTTGTAGTTACAGACTGATGTTAGCAGCTATGAGTGCTGGGAGTTGAACCTGGAAGAGCAGTTGGTGCCCTTAACTGCTGAGCCATCTCTTCAGTGCATGTTTTTTATCTTTCACAAATTGGTTTATATCAGTCTTTTTTAAAGATCTCATACTGGCAAATGTAGTGTATTTGTAAACTTTAGCTTGTAGAAAAGCAACTCATTATTTTATCAGGTTTTGAGTACTTTGCTTTCTACAAATAAAACTTTGGATTTATTTAGAATGTTACTATGTGTATGTCTGGGTACACATGTGCCACAGTGCATGAGCAGAGGTCAGAAAACAAATTACGCTGGGCTGTGGTGGTACATGCCTTTAATTCCAGCACTTGGGAGGTCAGCCTGGTCTACAGAGCAAATTCCAGGACAGCCAGGCCTGTTACACAGAGAAACCCTGTCTTGAAAAAACCCAAACCAGAAAAAGCCCCCCACCCACCCAAGAGAAACCCCCAAACAAACAAACAAACAAAAAAACCAAAAAAAAGCAAAAGAAAGAAGCTGACTGGAATTGTATGTCCTTCCACCAGGGAATCAAGGAATCAGACTTGAAGTGGGCAGGCTTGGGTGGTGTCAGGTACTTGTGTATTGATAAAATACCTTGACCAAAAAAACCAAAAAGACCCAAAAAAACAAAAACAAGTTAGGGAAGAAAAGGTAGAGTGGGTTCTGAAGTGAAGGTATGACCACAGGAAGCGGGAGATCACACCCCTGTATATACAAGAAGCCAGGAGAGCCGGAAGCTGGGTAAGGCCTCTAGTGCTCTGCTTGTTTAGCAGGGCCCTGGTTCATAAGTTTCCGCAGCGTCACCAGGTACCTGAGCCTCTTGGATTTTTTTTCCCCAAGTCAGGGTTTCTCTGTAGCTTTGGAGCCTGTCCTGGAATTAACTCTTGTAGACCAGGCTGGCCTCGAACTCACAGAGATCCACCTGCTTCTGCCTCCCGAGTGCTGGGATTAAAGGCATGCACCACCACCGTCCGCCCTGGATGTTTTTATTCAATGTAAATGATCTTGTCTTTGCTCTACTGATTGGAAATAACTTTCAATAATCTATTTGGATTTCTTTGAGTTAACTTGTTTTTTGAGACAGGGTCTTACTGTACAGCCCTGACTGATCTAAAAGTCAGTGTGTAGATCAGGCTGGCTTTGAAGTCACAGAGGTGAGCCTCCCTGTGCTTTGAGCACTGGAATTAGGAGTGCTCTGCCATACCTGGTTTAGTGTTTTTTTTTTTAATTATTATTATTATTTTTTGAAACAGGGTTTCACTATAGCTTTGGAGCATATCCTGGAACTAGCTTTTGTAGACCAGGCTGGCCTCCAACTCACAGAGATCCACCTGCCCCTGCCTCCCAAGTGCTGGGATTAAAGGTGTACACCACCACCGCCCGACTTTTTTTTTAATTACTAAAAGAAAATACTTTTATTCTTTGTGTGTCTATGCGTGTGTAAAGTGATTTTTTTCATTTATGGAATCTTGCAAAATACATAGTTATTTGGGGCTCCTCTTAATTTACAAGGTGACCTTGTCTTGTAAGTGGTTGTATTCCGTTACCGGTCTCTCCTCTAATCTAACTGAAGGCATGTTAATGGATGTCCTTGACAGGCTCATACTTTCTATTCCAGGCTGGCCTCAAACTGTCTGTCTGCCTGAATTAGCCTTCCACGTGTTGGTGTTATTAGGCTTGTGCCACCATACCCAGGCCTTTGAAACTATTTTTAATCATTTATTAGTTTTAAATTTTTGATTGCTTTTTATTTTGCAGAAATCCTAATTCCTATTTGTTAAGTCACTTTTTCCTATTGAGTGCTTTTTGTTCAGGGCTTCTGTTGCTGGAGTAAATACCATGACCATTCTCAAGTGTGGGTAGGACCGTTTTGAATGGACCTCTCCTGGGTGTGGTTGAGGAGGCTTTTTATTGTAGATGTGATGTAGAGAACAAACAGCCAGAGGCATCTGGAAGGGTTCAGACTGACCATGGCCAGCAGACTAAACCAGGCTTTGGGAAGGGAGAGTGAGAGAGGAACCAAGGGGCCAAGAGAGTGCATGGGAGCCAAGAGTGCATGTAGCCAAAATGGCTGAGTTACAGAGGGATCAGAGTCTGGGGGAAGGGAAAGGAAGCCCAATCAATCCCCAGTGGCTGGAGAGGTTTAGGGTGGGGGCGGGGTGAGAAGTGCTGGGAGGAGCCCCAGGTACTGAGACTTGTCCTGGGTGTCTTTAGGAACATGACAGTTTCATTTTACAGATTATAGTCCATCATCCAGGGAAATCAGATTAGAAATTGTGGCAGAAACCTGAAGGCAGGAGCCCAGAGGTGAGAACTAATGTAGAGGCCATGGAGGAGTGCTGTTGGCTGCTTGCTCCTTATGACTTGCTCAAGCTGCCTTCTTCATTGCATACATGATCACCAACCTCCATGGGCTTGCCCACAGGCCTAACTGATTGTATTTTCTCAGTTGAAGTTCCTTTTTCCAAAACGACTCTCTAGTGTCTATCCTATTTGTCATAGCACAGCGTTTATCACTGTGACATTGTCATGCATGGATCATATTCATGCCTCATCTGTCCGTGTCCTTCCCTGGAATGCCCTTCTTCCTGGTACTGCCCTTTCTACATTTCATGTGTTTTTCTTCCTTTATTCTACATAGGAGAAAATATTTGATACTTGTCGTTCTGTGTCTGGTTTTATTCTGCTCACACGATTGTCTCTAGTTCTGTCTGTCCTGCAGACAAGATGATTTTCTTCTTTATGGCTGAAAGAATTCTCTACTGGTATATGCTACATTTTCTTAGTTGATCAACACCTGAGTGATTCCATAAACTTGCTGTTATGAATATTGTTGCAGTAGACATGGATGTGTGCGCAACTTTACCGTGTGCTGTTTTGACTCCTTTAGTATTTACTCAGGGAGTGGTACAGCAGGCTATGATAGTTCTATTTTTATCTTTCTAGAGTCTCTCATACAAATTTTCAAATAGTTTATATTATATCCCTTCCCAAGTACCATCTTTTGGTGTAATTTTTTTTTAAGTGATTGACTAAGTCCTAGATATTAGTCCTCTGTCAGATGAGTAGTCTGTAGAGATTTCCTTGAGGTTTTTTAGATGTTTTTTTCACTGTTTCCTTTGCACCATAGTTTGATGAAATCTCGTTGGTCACTTCCTAGTCCTTCCTGAGCTGTTGGGGTAATGTATAGTCATTGCCTGTGCCTATATCTTGACGTGTTCTCTGCTGGCAGTGAAAGGGTTCCAGGCTCTTGATTTGTTGTGAGTGGATTTGCAGGTAGGGTGAGAGAGATGACTCTAGCTTCAGTCTTCTGCATGTTTGGTTTTCCTAGCACAGAAGGAGGCTGCCTTTTCTCCAGTACGTGTTTTTGCGCTTCTGTTGACGGTTGGCCATACATGCTTGGGTTTGTTTCTGAATGTTTAAATTGGCTCCATGGTTATTTTTATGCCAGTACCATGCTGTATTTGTTGCTGGGGCTCTGTAGTTTAAGCTGAAACCAGGCATTGTGATAGATCTAGCAATGTTCCTTTTTCTGAGTGTTGCTTTTGGATATTTTGGCCACCAGTAATACATATTGCTTGTCATTATGGCATACTGCCCATAAACGAAAAATTTTTCTAAAAAAAAAATGCTTTTGGCTTAAAAAAAGCAACATAAAATTAGGTATTGTAGTCTTAAAGGACTGGAAGCATGATACCGTGGTGATCTGTTCAGAACGCAGAGTGTTTAGGCTTGGTGATCCGATTCTAGCTTGTTTTACCAGGATGTAGTAATAAACTTGCTCAGTGTAGACCTCAAAGCTCTTGCTAACTACCTTGTCCATTGAAGAGCATGCTGTGGGCTAACTCCTGGCATGCACATTTTCCAAAGCTGTATTCAGTTAGTTGTCCCCATGCCATTGCTTTATAGTTAAGGAATTTTAAGTTCCTTGTAGTAATATTTTGTTTATGTTTTAACAAATAAAGCTTGCCACCAGAGGCCAGGGAATGGTGGCACACAGCTTTAATCCCATGTCTTGGGGACAGAGGCAGAGGGATCTCTGTTAGTTCAAGGCAACCCTGGACTGTACAAGATTGAATCCATTTAAAAGAGAAACAACTCACACAAAGTTGATCCCAGGATTTGGGATCACATGTCTTTAATCCCAGTACCCTAGTGGGGGTCGTTTTCAACCTTCTTTAATACAGTTCCTCAGGTTGTGGTGACCCCCCCACCATAAAATTATTTTTGTTGCTACTTGATAACTAATTTTACTGGTTTTGAATGGTAATATAAATATCTGATATGCAATCCCTATGAAAGGGTTGTTCAAGAACCACTGCTTTGGCTAGCAGTGGTGGGTGGTGCATGCTTTTAATCCCAGCACTCGGGAGGCAGAGGCAGGTGGATCTCTGAGTTCGAGGTCAGCCTGGCCTACAAAGTGAGTTCCAGGACAGCCAGAACTACACAGTGAAACCCTGTCTCGAACTCCCCCCAAAAAAAAAGAACTTTTTTTTTTGGATCTTTCTGTGTCTGTGTTGAAGGCCACCCTGGTCTATATAACTAGTTTTAGAATCAGGCTGTTATACTGAGAAACCCTGTTTTACTTTGAGAACCAAAGGAAACAGAGGCAGGTGAATCTTGAGTGTGAGGCCAGCTTGGTCTACAGAGCCAGTTCCAGGGCAGTCAGGACCACACAGAAAAAATCTTATCTCGAAAAACAAACAATAAAAAAGTGATTACTTAAATTTATGTTTTAATGTGAAAGAAATTTAGCTATTTATGATTTCATTTTATTTAAAAATGTAATGATTCTTTTTTATTCATAGTCTTGGTTTATGTAACTGTTATGTTCAATATAAATGATCTTTTATGTATTTTTCTATATTGCAGTCTTAACTCTGTTGTGTAATATTTCTGTAGATATTCCACATTGAAATAATTTGTTTTCCTATTGAAAAGAGTGAAATACACTTCTCTCTGTGTGTATACACACATATACTCTTGCCAGTTAAATGGTTTGATTGGAATTCTTAAAATTATTTTTAGACTTAAATGTCTTTGGGCCAGGTCTCCCTCTGTGGTGTAGGCTGGCGTCTTGACTGGTGATCTTCCTGTGTCAGCCTGCAGGAGTAGGCTTCAATCACATTTAACAGCAACGTGATTCCCAGGTAACTCATGATATGTGCTCTGAAATACAGCATGTGGCCGGGCAGTGGTGGCGCACGCCTTTAATCCCAGCACTCGGGAGGCAGAGTTAGGTGAATCTCTGTGAGTTCGAGGCCAGCCTGGTCTACAAGAGCTAGTTCCAGGACAACGTCTAAAGCTACAGAGAAACCCTGTCTCAAAACCAAATAAATAAATAAATGAAATACAGCATGTGAGCTTACCCTCCAGTTTTTCTGTTTGAAGTGCTGTGGAAGTCACACATGCCAGGCACATGCTTTACCATTGAGTAATTCCATCTTCTATATTGCTAATATTTTTGGAATTCTTTAAATGGACTGCAGGGTTGAAATCTTTGATTCTTAATTTAGAACAAGGTTTTTGTGCAGAGATGTATGTTTTCCCTTGAAAGAACCTGGGAATTATTTGTAAACATTAGTGGGTATACTTTTTTTTTTTTTGTAGAAAAGAAACACTAGGTGTATCTCATCACTTTGGTGAAGGGTTTAGCTTGAGTAAAATATAGATGACAGTTGGTGTGGACTGTGCCTTGAGCAGAATTTGGGCTTGATTTCTTGTGATCCTGTGCAAATTTCACTTCTGATTTACTTAACAGAAATTTCAGTTGCTATTTATTGGCTTTTACAGCATTCAGAATAGAATCCATTAAAATTCACATGTGGTTAGTTTAGAAAGGTGATTAATACTCTGTACCTGAAGGGAGAGGTTACGTCGGTATTTTGCCAAGTCTGTCTAGTCTGTTACCAGTTCAAACATAATGAATTGCATACTATGGGCTTAGAACATTTTAATCATAGTGTTTCTGTCAACTACAGCTTAATTAACTTTGTCTCAACCCCTTTCCCATTACCTCTTCACATGGTAAATTCATTATTTAGTTCATTTTTTTTTTGAGTTCACTTTTTATTTTGTTCCTAGGCCTTCATTGCCATCTTTTCCCCTTAATCTGTTGTAACTGTCGCCTGCAGATACAATTTGAGCTTGAGGTGTAGTAATGGATATAATCCATGCTTATGTATTAAGCTCTTATTTTACCTGTTACAAATATGGAATTGAACATTTTGTAATCTTTTAAGCCAAAGCTCAATATTTTAAGGCAGGTGATTCTGACAGTGCTCTATCACTAGTTTTAGTTACTGAATTATATGTAACATATCTTAATCATCATGACTTTTTTTTTTAAATATTTATTTATTTATTATGTATACAGTATGCCTGAAGGCCAGAAGTGGGCACCAGACCTCATTGCAGATGGTTGTGAGCCACCATGTGGTTGCTGGGAATTGAACTCAGGACCTTTGGAAGAGCAGGCAGTGCTCTTAACCGCTGAGCCATCTCTCCAGCCCCCAATCATCATGACTTTTAAACTTTTTTTTTTTAGTTATTTATTTATTATGTATACAATATTCCATCTGTGTGTATGCCTGCAGGCCAGAAGAGGGCACCAGACCTCATTCCAGATGGTTGTGAGCCACCATGTGGTTGCCGGGAATTGAACTCAGGACCTTTGGAAGAGCAGGCAATGCTCTTAACCACTGAGCCATCTCTTCAGCCCCATGACTTTTAAACTTTAGTTATTAAATTTATTATATGTAACACATCTCCCCCCAATCCTGTGCCCAAGACAGGGTGGGTTTCACTGAGTTGCTCTGGCTGTCCTGGAACTCATTATGTACCCAGGCTTTGAACTCAAGATCCACTTGCCTCTGTCTCCGAGTGCTGGAATTAAAGATGTGCTACTCTGCCTGATTTATGAAACACTATCCGCTGTCCTTTCTTTGAGACAGGTTTTCTCTGTGTCCTGGACTCACTCTGTAGACCAGGCTGCCTCGAATTCTGAGATCCCCCTGCTTCTGCCTCCCAAGTGTTGGAATTAAAGACGTGATTTCTGACTTCAGTAGAATTGGATTTAACCAAGAGTCACAGCATTTGTTTTATCTTTTTTAGATAGAGTCTTGTGTCACCCAAGCTGGCTTTGAAATTGTACCAGCACATCCAGTTTTAAATGGTTCTAAGGATTGAATCTCGTGCCAGCAAGCACTCTACCAACTGAGCCACCCCCAAGTACTTGTAGTTCTTATAGATACACTTTGAGTTGGTTTTGACACTGAGTGTTTGGTATCTGCAGTTTGTATGTGATGCTGCTATGTGTCCTGACAGTGTGGTCAGGCTCCTCCACATACAGATGAGATCCATAGGAGTTCAAGCGAAAGTATTGAGGGAGTCCATGAAAATCCAAAGGAAGGCAGCACCGTTCCTTCAGCTCTGTGGGCCCTGCAAACGGCCATTAAAACTGAGCAGAACTCTGAGGACAGTGTTTCAGGCTCTGTGCTCTGATATTGGGCTCTTTCCATGAGCATTTGCTGCTCTTCCTTTCTATCTGAATGAAGTTGGTCAGCGTGATCACAGAGGAAGACTCTGGAAGCCTATGTGTGTATAGATGTATAGGTTTAGCTTACTCTTTTAGTGTCTGTCTGCTGATAAGTAAAAGTTTGAAATGTGTACCATTCATTTTTCTTCTCTCAGTAGCTCAGTACAGTTGTATATCCTGTGGATATTTAAAAAAAGAAAACACCGAACACCAATCTTTAAGAACTTTTCAGTTGAACACAGGCCGGCACAGCAAAAGTGTTTAATTGACTCACAAACTAGATGAGTTGTTAGGGAGGAACAATATTAAACAGTTACCATGTGATGTTATTGTAGTAAAATGCTTGTGGAAATGTGACTTTTAGTTAGAGTAATCTCTGTTGTGCTTGTGGGACTATTTTGTTTTCAGGTTCTGTTTCAACTTTAGATGTGGGTCATTGCTGGTGTAACTTGAATTAAGAATGCTGGGGTTAAAATGAGCTATAAGTTAATTGAAAGACAAAGTTGATTTTAATAAGCTTAAAGCTGTTTATGATTAGCATATACAGTTATTTTGTTTGGCTTGGCAATTAACACAGACAAATGGCTCTTTTACTAATATATGTTCAGAGCCGGGCGGTGGTGGCACACGCCTTTAATCCCAGCACTTGGGAGGCAGAGGCAGGCGGATCTTTGTGAGTTCGAGACCAGCCTGGTCTACAAGAGCTAGTTCCAGGACAGGCTCCAAAACCACAGAGAAACTCTGTCTTGAAAAACGAAACAAAAAAAAAATACTAATGTATGTTCAGGGAAGATCTCTTGTAGCTCAGGTTGGGTTTCAACTCTCCCCCAGTCCCCAAGACCGTTTCTCTGTGTAGCTTTGGAGCCTGTCCTGGAACTGACTCTGTAGACCAGGCTGGCCTTGAACACACAAAGAGTTCTGCCTCTGCCTCCTGAATGGTAGGATTAAAGGTGTGCACCACCACTGCCCAAATTGGGTTTCAATTCTTGATCCTTCTACTTCTGTATCCCAAATGCTGGGATTGTAGGTGTGCATCATCACACTGGATACCTTTATTTTGGCTGGTAATATTTGTAAGTTTGTAAAAATTTCAGTAAACCAAAGCTCTAAAGTGACTAAGAACAATGATTCTACATTTAGGAAGATTTTGTGTGTTTGCTCTTTTCTTCTTTGGCCTATCTTGGTGTCAGGGAACTTGAACTTCTTATTGTCCTGGCACCAGGCCTGACTCTGGGATTCTAGAGTCATGTATCACTATACCCAGTTCATGAGGGGAATCAAACTGCTCTGTGTATGGTAGGCAAACACTCTGTCCACTGTTTACATCCCTAGACCATCCCCTTTAAAAACAACACATTTACATATTAATTGATTGTAACAATTAATTAAGAAAAAGATCTCAGGTATAATAGGCTAGTTTTAAGTTCACTATGTAGTTGGAGGTAACCTGGGATGTAAGATGCTCCTGCTCTATCTTTAGAGTGCTGAGCTTAGGGACTTGTACTACCAAGCTTGGTTTTTATGAGGTGCTGGAGCTCAAACCCAGGGCTTTGTGACTGTTAGGCCTACCAGTAGATCCATTATCAGCCTCAGAATTTCTTTTTTTTATTTATTATGTACACAGTGTTCAGCCTCCATGTATGCCTGCAGACCAGAAGAAGGCACCAGATCTCATTACAGATGGTTGTGACCACCATGTGGTTGTTGGGAATTAAACTCAGGACCTCCGGAAGAGCAGTCAGTGCTCTTAACTTCTGAGTCATGTCTCCAGTCCCCAGAATTTGACTTCTTGAATCATCTCAAGACCATCATTTAAAAGGCTTAAATATTCTTACATTTGTTTTACATTAAATGTGCACAAGTTGGGATTGGGGAGATGGCTCTGTGGTTAAAAACATGAGCTGCTCTTGTAGAGGACCTGAGTTTGGTTCTCAAGTCAGGTGACAGACCTGTAATCCTAGCTCCAGGAACTTTGATGCTTCTGGCCTTTGAGGACACTTACATTCAGGTGTGTGTGCGCGCGCGCGAGCGCACACACACACACGAAGATAAATCATTTTTAAAAATACAAAGGTTAGCTTGCTTCAATTTGCTTTAATATAAGTGTGTCATAGTAATTATATCTGTGTTACACATGCTCCGTTTTTTACAACATAGTGGAGGTAACATAAGAATACATTTAACAGCCAGTTGGTGGTGGCTCACCTTTAATCCCAGCACTTGGGAGGCAGAGGCAGGCAGATCTCTGAGTTTACGGCCAGTCTGGTCTACAGAGTGAGTTCCAGCACAGGCTCCAAAGCTACAAAAAACAGAAAGAATAAATGTAGCATAGACATATATATGGGAATACTGATATCTAGAATCTAAACTCCCACATCACTTTTACTTTGAGTTTAAGTTCTGCAGAAACTCCAGGAGGTGAGGCCTATGATGTCTGTGTTCAAGGCAGATGTGGCCAGGTAATGAGAGTACTCCTTCACGCAGCACTGCAGCACCGAGTCATCAGATAGCGGGTGTCAGACACTGCTGCTGAGGTAGAGCCTTGTAGAAGACTGGCAGTGCACGGTGAATTGTGTCATCCATGGAGTAATGTACAAGGAGCTGTGGGCTGTGTTCCTGCCACCCAGCTCCCGGCTGCCTGGCTAGCTTATGCCCCGAAATAACAATACACAAATTGTATTCATTTAAACACTGCTTGGCCCATTAGTTCTAGCCTCTTATTGGCTAGTTCTCACATCTTGATTAATCCATTTCTAATTATCTGTGTAGCACCACGAGGTGGTGGCTTACCAGGAAAGATTCAGCATGTCTGACCTGGCAGCTGGCTCCATGGCGTCTGCCCTGGAGAAGAGAGGCATGGTATCTGCCTAACTTCCCATCTTCCCAGCATTCTGTTCTGTTTACTCCGCCTACCTAATTTTCTGTCCTATCAAAGGGCCAAGACAGTTTCTTTATTAACCAATGAAATCAACACAAAACAGAAGACCCTCCCACATCAGAGTAAGATCAGAGGATTTGAGAAAAGCATCTTCTTTGTGCTTGTAATGTCAATACCATATCACATCATAGAGATTTTTTTTTTATAACTTCAGTTTCCATTTTCTTGCTGTATCTCATCGCATCATGAGACTGGTTGTTAGAGGAATACATTTGTTAGCAGTTGTCTTAATCTCCCCCATCTTTCCCTTTTATAATTTTCCTTTTAATTTTTATTTCTTCAAGTCAGGGTTTCTCTTTGTAGCCCTGGCTGTCTTGGAACTCACTCTGTAGACCAAGCTGGCCTTGATCCATCTGTCTCTGCATCTCGAGTGCTGAGATTAAAAGTGTGTGCCACCATGGCCAGTCTCTAAAAGTTTGGTACTTTTAATGTTGGTTATTGCTAATATGTCTTTATTTTCACATGTAGTAAGTAGTATATATTATATACTGAAATGGGGGATTCTAAGTATTAAAATAAGTACCTAAAGTGAGGCTGGAGGTATAGTGTATTATAGGTGGAATATTCTGTCCTGCCTGCCAGCTCCCAAGTAATCACCCGGAGACTTAGTATTAATTATAAGTGGTTGGCCAAAAGCTTATGCTTGTTATTAACTAGCTCTCACAACTTGAATTAATACATATGTATTAATTTACATGCTGCCACATGGCTAATGACTTGTCACCTCATCTCCTCCATTCTCTGCCTGGCTATCGGCTCTGTCCTTCCTCTTCAGGAACAGTGTTCAGAACAGTCTGGCTCGCCCGCCTAACCTCTTCCTGCCTAGCTATAGGTCAGTGAGCTCTTTATTAAACCAATGAGAGCAGCACATCTTCACAGTGTGCCAGAGGATTAGTCCACAACAGTAAATGGCATACATGTATTTGGGGTGTTCTGGGTTGAATTCCTAGCAGTATTTCTCCTGACTTGTCTTTCCCCTCCTATGCTGTGCTATCGGAGGGAGGGCAGTGGAGAAGAACTACCCTCCCCCTCCTCCCCCTTTTAGGGTCTTGTCATGTGGTTCGAGAAGGAAAGGACACCTCCATTCTTTGGTCACCACCCATTTCCCTTTCTTAGTATAGTTCAGTTGTAGAGCCCATGTTTTTATTGCTTATTGTTTTGGGCTATGTTTGTAAATTGGATTGGATTTGAAATGCTAATTGAACGGGCAGGTTGTTATAAGTTTTTTTTTTCTAACTGACTGACTGGGATTTTTTCTTGTCCTTTTTGCCTCCCCCATTTAGATTTCCCAGGCTCACGCTAAGAGAAACACCATGGAGTTTTATGAGTCCACATATTTTGTTTTCCTTATCCCTTCAGTGGTTATTACCGTCATTTTCCTTTTCTTCTGGCTTTTCATGAAAGAAACATTATATGATGAAGTTCTTGCAAAACAGAAAAGAGAACAAAAGCTGATTTCTACAAAGACAGATAAAAAGAAGGCAGAAAAGAAAAAGAATAAGAAGAAAGAAATCCAGAATGGGACCATTCATGAATCTGATTCTGAGAACGTACCTCGGGACTTTAAATTATCTGACGCTTCGGTTGTGGAGGATGAGCAGTTTGTACCTGCTCCTTTGAATATGTTTGAAACGTCCAGCAGTGTTAGGGAAAGAAAGAAGAAGGAAAAGAAACAAAAACCTTCACTTGAGGAACAGATCATCAAAGAAAGTGATGCATCAAAGACTCCGGGCAAAAAAGTAGAGCCCGTCCTAGTTACAAAGCCGCCGGCCCCGCCTCCCGAAGCAGCTGCCTTGAAGAAGAAAGCAGGGCAGAAGAAGTCTAAAAATGGAAGCGGTACATAATCTTTTTAACTCATTGCATGATTGCATTTAGTGAATCTGAAACAGATTGTTCACCTGTTTGCTTTGGCTAACAGGAATTGCCAATAGAAATTAGCAGTGATTAAAGAAACACTTTAAACATCCAGAACTATGTAAAGACTCGCTGGAAATGGATACACCTGACTTAGGGGACTTAAGGGCTTGTAGTTACTCACAGTGACATTTCAGTGAACACTTTGTAATCAGTGTGATAGGGGTTGGAAAGGTGAAACATTGCTTTTCACTTCTGATTCGGCTTTCAAACAGTTCCATATCTGGAGGCACTGGGCCTGCAGAGATGAGTCATATGCCAGCTGTAGACACTAGAATAAGAGGTCATGGTGGCAGAACAAGATCAGGTGATCTGGGTCTCAGGACTTCCAAGGCGGGCCAGGCATTACTTTTAAAGCTTGAGAAAGTGCTGGCTAGTTGTGATTGTGTATATAAGTACATATTTGTTTATGTATGCACATATATGTATCTATATAATCATTGGATACAAAATACTTGAAAAAAGATTGTTTCTTTGAAAATATCTCAAAGAGTGTCCATTTTCAGTATGGGTATTAACTTAAAATTGTCATCATTCCCTATATAATATGCTACAACAACTATTTATATAATGTCCACTTTTTATAATGTGTTATTATAAGTAATCTAGAGAGATTTAAAGTATACAGGAGAAGTTCATGGGCTGTAGTGAAATACATGTCATTTTCTGTAGGGGGCTGAGCACTCAGGCTTTGGTATTGGTGGTGCTTTCTAGAACTGTCCCCCCATGGGTGTCAGAACGAGTGTACAGTGAACAGTTCCTGAGAAATGGCGATTGATGTGTGCAGCTGCAGGGAGTTGGCATTGTATGAAGGGACTGACATTCTTTGTGTAGCCTTATTTATGGTGTTAATGGTTAGGTTGGACTTACAGGACTTGCAGCTATGGCCACATATGGTACTAGAGAAATAATAGGAAACACTGCATGCCTTAGGAAGGAGAATGTGTGAGCCAGTAGACGTATGGAAGAAATAATGTAGAAAAAATACAGAAGTCAGCAATAGTGATACCTACATAAATAACGGTATTTATGCGTAAAGAGTTTATGGAGGAAGGTCTTTCCCTTCATTGACAGAAAGCTGCTTCTTAGGGCCCAGGAGAGATACATGAGTATAGAGTATTTTTCTTTCTTTTGTTGTTGT
Organism: Microtus agrestis; assembly: GCA_902806775.1. Taxonomy (NCBI): domain Eukaryota; kingdom Metazoa; phylum Chordata; class Mammalia; order Rodentia; family Cricetidae; genus Microtus; species Microtus agrestis. The sequence continues at coordinate 149,554 of CADCXT010004346.1, read as the reverse complement.
TTTGTTTTTTTGAGATAGAGTTTCTCTGTAACTTAGGCTTTCCTGGAACTTGCTTTGTAGACCAGGCTGGCCTCAAACTCATAGAGATCCGCCTGCCTCTCCCTCCCTGAGTGCTGGGATTAAAGGTGTGTGCCACCACCGCCTGGCTATGAGTATAGAGTACTTTTGAGAGTGCAGTGGACAAAGTCGAGGTGGTCACAATACTTAGGTAGTGATGTTTTTTGTAAACACCCCAGAAAGTAGGGCTTACATTAATTACTATTAGAGCTTTCGGTCAGGTTAATATAGTCAGTTTTTTAATTTTGCTATCATCCATCCATCTCATCCATCCATCATCCTTCCATCCATCTATGAATCTATCTTTTGTGTACATTGTAGGGGAACAATGAGTTGAGCAATGTTAGATTGCATTTGATTTATATAATGTAAGTATATTTAAAGAACTATATGCATATTTTTAAGAATTTATTTTACATGTATCTGAGTGTTTACCTACATGTATATTTGTGTGCCAGTTGTGTTTCTGGTGCCTGAAGTGTGTCAGATTTTCTGGAACTAGAGTTTTACAGATGATTGTGAGCTACCATGATGCAGCTCCTGGTGATTGAACCAGGTCCTTTGCAGAATTCATAACTGTTGAGCCATCTCTCTAGTCCCTGATTAGATTTAGATTTTAGAATTCTTGGACAGAATTTCTAAGAACAGATTTCAGAGGCATTTTCATATGGGTAGAAAGACTGTTCAGACATTATTCCAGAGGTAGGTCATGGGACCAGATTGTGGTAGTGCCAAAAGGCACAGATGTAGAGAGTGATCAACCTTATTTAGGAGTGTGTGTGTGTGTGTGTGTGGTGTTGAAGAAGATAGGCTCAAAGCTGATTGAGAGTCTAAGTTAGAATAGGTTTAGCAGGCCTAAGTCTTTGAGCTAAGTCACCTTGACTTTTGTTGCAAGAATAGATTTTTTTTTTTGTTTTAAATGATTAAGAATCAAAAAAATGATACTTGGAGAAATGTAGAAATTATCAGCTAGGCTTCAGGCCCCATAAAACTATTTTGAGCACAGCCACTTGTGTGTTTGTGACCAGCTGTCACAGTGGTCGATACAAACGTTCATGGTTGTGGTACTGCAGCATGGGGTGGTCCTCAGAATAAAGAAACGATCCCAGTTTGTGAGTAGGTACATGTTTCTTAGCCCTGAGGGAAGGAGTGTTGGAGAGCCTGGAGGTGCGAGGAGAGGAGAATGCTGTTGCTGTGTCTCCACACAGGCACAGTGCAGGCTTAGATGCCAGAGTGTGAAGGTAGTAGTTGAAGTTATGGACATAGTCGTTCAGTGTGACGAACACCAGCATGTGAGGTGTCCTTTGAAGCAGTTCACAAAGGACATTTGGAAGGAAAGTAAGAAGAGAATTGGGGAGCTTCATTTTTTTTTTAATTATAGTAAAATTTGGGAGTCAGATTTTAGTTAATCCTTTATTGGCATGGGAGAGATAAAAATTAAGGTGCAGTTAGTGGTCTGTAGAAAGAAAGCGCAGGCTGTTATTTTGTCCATGGGAATGGATATGGAAGGTGGAAATTGGCAGTGGTAGGGACTGTGGGGTGAGACGGGCTGGGAATGGCTCTGAAGTGAGAAGAAAGGGCCAGTGCAGTAAGGATTTGATATTGGAGAGTAAGAAAGTTGGAAGGGAAAGTTTTGGTAAGAGAGATTGAATATGAGATTAAGCTTTTTTGTGGTAAAGCATGCCAGGAATTTTTAATAATTTCTTGTTTTCTGCTGTGTTCATTGTTTGCTATGATTTTTCTCCCACTTATGTTTACTGAAGATGACCAAGATAAAAATGTGGAAATTCTGATGACACCTTCAAAAAAGCAAGACATGTCACTGTTCCCTCATGAGACTAAACCGGAAGGTGGGCTGGGAAAGAAGAAAGGTGTGTCAAAGAAGCAAAAGACAGAAAATGGTGAGATATGCGGATGAGCATCTTAGGAATGCTAACTGTAGAGAAGTGTGGGTTGAAGCTCCGGAGACTGCTCATGTAGCCACTGGAATTCTAGTGCAAGTCTAAAGTGATTTTCACTGTATAGCTTGCCTTGCTTTACAGATGTGCTAAGAATGCTTGTTTTAAGTAATCATTTTTGGTTTTGAAAAATAACAGTATGTACGAGCTATATAGAGTAAAAATATTCCCCAAATGTTTATACTTAAATTTTTTTCCAAACATTTTATTTTTGTTACAATTATTAACCTGTTAATTGGATACACTAACATTTTTTTAAAGTTATTTGTTTTGAGACTGCCTCATGTTCAGGTTGTCTGCTGACCCATGTGTAGTTAGGGGGACTTTTGAACTTTGATTCTCCTTTCTGCAGCTCCCTAGTGCTAAGTTCACCTTACTCGTCTGGATTCTGTGTGGTGCTGAGAATTGAACCCAGGGCTTTTGTGTGTTAGATGAGCACTGTGCTAACCTTACCATCTTTCCTTCCCAGTGCCCCCTCTTCCTCCTCTGGGCTCTGCTCTTCCTGCATAGTCATGCTTCTGTTTTCAAGGTAGTTAGTTTTTGCAGATGAGGGAATACGTGCAATATTAATGCTTTTTAATATCGTTTGAAAATTATAATCCACATGTGTTAGACCTAGTGTTACCCTGCATTTCTTATTCTGTCCTACAGATTTGCATGGGTTTATTTAGAAGTGACAAAGCAATCTTAGATTGCAGAACTTTCCAGAGAAAGCTTGATTATCAGGTTTACGGTGATCACACAGCAGTGTTTACAAATGGTATTAGGCTGTCATATTACTTAGTGCTAGAAGACAGTGTTTGGAAAGAGAAATGATGAAATTTCATGTACATTAAAATTATGATGTTTCACACATAAGTTATGAGACAATATTACCTGGATATTTTGATACAGTTAAACTTCACTAACTTAAAATAAGAGATAAGAATTATTAATACAAAGTCCTTATGGGGAAGGTTGTATAAGAGCAAACTCAGGCCTTACGCATGCTAGAAGTGCATGGCCACTGAGCTCATCCTCGTGCCCTGAAAGTTGGATAGTACCGGAATGTATCAAGATTTTCATCTGGGTACAAATACTTCTTCTCTCTAAACAAGGTACTAGTCAGATTCTTTGCTGAGTTTCTCATGAAGTTTGGGACTAAGATTATCAGGCTGCCCTCCATCTCACCCCCCACTCCAGACAGGACCTTTCTGTATAACCTTGTCTTTTCTGGAACACACTGTGTAGACCAGGTTGGCCTCAAAGTCAAGATTCTGTCTGTGCCTCCTGAGTGCTGGGATTAAAGGCATGCACACTAGCCTTTTTTCTAGTCTTGATACATATAGTAGGGTGTGCCATAGAAATTAAGTATATGACCTTAAAATGAGAAGCTATCTGTAAACATAAATGACTGATTTTGTACCTAGCATAGGAAAGAAACTTCATTCACTTTTGGTTGGCAAGCTTGCAGAACGTTATGGGTTTAATCCCCAGCACTACTAAAACCAGGGCACGGATGTGCAAACTGCCTAGGGAATCATTAGAGCCACCCTGGGCTCGATAGTGAGGTCAGTGCCTTTTATAAGAGTAATTCATCACTGTAGATAAAAATGAACTGCCCAAGAGCACTAATGATGGAAAAGGTTAGCTTCTGCTCCGACAGAAGTGGTTGGCGTTGTAGTACATCTATAATTTCATCTCTTAGAAGCTTGAGGCGTGAGGATCCCGCATTCAGGGTTATCCTGGGCTATAACCTCAGAAAGATTAAACAAGATTAAACAAGAGTTAGCAAAAGGGTAGATGTAAAAAGTTTTCAATATTATCAGAGAAGATGTCAGTCATCCCTCCTCCCCCTTTTATTTTTCTGCCTTCCTTCCTTCCTTCCTTCCTTCCTTCCTTCCTTCCTTCCTTCCTTCCTTCCTTCCTTCCTTCCTTCCTTCCTTCCTTCCTTCCTTCCTTCTTTCAAGACAGGGTTTCTCTGTAGCTTTGGAGCCTGTCCTGGCTGGCCTCGAACTCACAGAGATCCTCCTGCCTCTGCCTCCCTAGTACTGGGATTAAAGGCGTGCGCCACCACCGCCCGACTGATATCCCCCATTTTAAGATGACTTGAATGACTTAAGAATTTTAAGGTGTTACTCTCAAAGTCATATTAATTGATGAAGTGGGAATTTGAAACAAAATTGAACTAATAGTAAAGATTTTAGAAACACTGCATTTGCAATTAAATTTACTTGTGCTGTGTATTGTTTACTCTGTTATAACAACTTAGTAATTATGATCTTATGACTTAAATTACAGTCTTGGTAGATGAGCCCCTTATTCATGCAACTACTTCCATTCCTTCGATGGATAATGCTAACTCAAATCTTGTGATGGACAAGAGAGAAATTATTGATATGATTAAACCAGACCATGTGGAAGGGATCCATAAATCTGGACCTAAAAAGCTGAAGATTGAAACTGACAAAGGTAGTATGAGAAATGTGTTCTGTTACATTATAAAATTAAGATTTTGAGGCTTGGACTGGTGTGCATTTTCTTATAGGCTGAGAAAATTGGAAAAGACTAACAAACATTGAAGTAAAAGACTTCTATCTTGTTCAGGATTTTTTAACTTTTAAGTATCTGACCATCTTTTTCTTAAGAGATTTTTTTTGCAATCGTAGGTATGTAAAACTGGTATGCCAACGAAACATTTACTGTTAATAAGTCAAAGGAATTTGTTTCCACAATTCTTTGGTATACATACAACTTTACCATTGGTTAAAGCTGAAAGGAAATTTGTGTTCTAAGGAGATGGATATGCTTGTTTATTTTTACATAAAGAATTATGTAATTCTTAAATGTTAAATATTTGGTATTGCAGAACATCTGTATCTTTCTGAATTGGTTGATATTTTGATTTTAAAATTCTCTATGCTGAGAATGTGGCTTCATATAAATATGTAGTACAAAATGGCAGAAGTATATTTATTTAGGGCCATTTCAGAAATATTGGGAATTCTGTCCTAATCCTAAGCCAAAATTCATTTTGCACTAAAGAAATGAAACCTCAAGTTGGTAACTGAAACATGATTTAAAAAAAATCAAGCATTCTAACAACATAATCTAGAGAACATTCTGAGAAATGACAGTGGGAAAGCACCAGTTCCTCATCTTCTGTCACTAGACCATTGTGTCTGTAAGAGCAGAGGAGCTGGTGTGTGCCGTAAAGACTCTGTTTCTTCCAGGCCTCAGCTGTGGTCTTTGTTTGTTTGTTTTGACATTTGTGTACAAGCTGAGGTCATTTAGGAAGAGGGTTCCTCAGTTGAGAAGTTACTTCCTCCATCAGATTGGCCTGTAGGCGAGTCTGTGGGGCATTTTCCTGATGGTCGTGGGCTGGTCTAGCTTTCTGTGGGCAGCGACACCCCAGGAGGGGGGCCCTTGGTTAGTTATATAAGAAAGTAGACTGAGCAAGCCATGGGGAACAAGACAGTAAGAGACATTTGTGCTGTCTTCCTTCCCTGAAGAGGGTGTATGATCTGGGACTGTTATAGATAGCTGTGAGCCCGTGTGTGGGTGCTGGGAACGGACCCTGGGTCCTCTGGAAGAACAGCCATTGCTCTTAACTACTGAGCCAACTCTCCAGCCCCTAATAGACTGTGTTAGTTGGGCACATTCCTGTACTTTCAATACTCTAGAGAGTAAGAAAGACCAACTGGGGCTACATAAAGAGATATGGTCTCTATATATTTAAGGTCAGTTTTAAGTTCATATTAAAATTAAGTAGGAAATGCAGAGTTTTTATTTACTCTTCATTACACATATGCACACAATTATTATTTTAAACAAGTAGTGCAGCTGATGTGTAAGAGGCTTAGACTGGTTGCTTTGGGTCTCGGGTAGAAGTTCCTTGAAGAAAGGGAATTTGTTGCTTAACATGGAGTCCTAGGGAAATTAGAACAGGAAAATCCAGGAGACATCACTGCATACAATGTTTTAATATATATTTGCATATATTAGATCTCTTTAGATGTAGATTGCCTTCTTATAATTGTCTTAGACTTATTTCTTTTTTCTTTTTTTTTTTTACTCTTTCATGAATCAGGATTAGACTTATTTCTTATCAGTGGAATTTGGTTTACAAAGTCACAGCTATTAGAGTTAAATGAGGATACTGTGACTATGTCTGGTACAGATGCTGGCGTGTATTAAGTGAGGATACTATGACTATGTCTGGTACTGATGCTGGCGTGTACTAAATGAAGATACTGTGACTATGTCTGGTACAGATGCTGGCATGTACTAAGTGAGGATACTGTGACTAGACCTGGTACAGATGCTGGCATATACTAAATGAGGATACTGTGACTAGACCTGGTACAGATGCTGGCGTGTACTAAGTGAGGATACTGTGACTATGTCTGGTACAGATGCTGGCGTGTACTAAATGAGGATACTGTGACTAGACCTGGTACAGATGCTGGCGTGTACTAAGTGAGGATACTGTGACTATGTCTGGTACAGATGCTGGTGTGTACTAAGTGCGGATACTGTGACTATGTCTGGTACAGATACTGGCGTGTACTAAATGAGGATACTGTGACTATGTCTGGTACAGATGCTGGCGTGTACTAAATGAGGATACTGGGACTATGTCTGGTACAGATGCTGGCGTGTACTGAATGAGGATACTGGGACTATGTCTGGTACAGATGCTGGCGTGTACTAAATGAGAATACTGTGACTATGTCTGGTACAGATGCTGGCGTGTACTGAATGAGGAATCTGTGACTATGTCTGGTACAGATGCTGGCGCATACTAAATGCCTAAATGTTTTTAAAAGTGAGGTAGTACAGTAGAATTCCTTAGTAGGTAAAGGTGTTTGTCAAGCCTGGTGACCTGATTTCAAGCCTTGGGATTCAGACATGGTGGAAGAAGAGAATCTCAAGCAAGTTGTCTTCTGAATTGCTCATGTTTGCTCTCTCCTGAATAAACAAACAAACAAACAAATAAATAAAATAAATAAATAGAAATAAAGCGAGAACATACTGGCAGTTTAGTATCCTGCAGTCTGGGAAAACTTTTAGCTGATGTAACTTTTCCTAGGTGCAGATGATAAACACTTGCTTTCCCTCCTGACTAAAGTATCTATTGTTACTTGACCTGAAAAGTCCATTTTCTTGTGGTTATTGACTTTCTGGGTCAGGATTTTTTTTTTTAAGATTTATTTATTTATTTATTATGTATACAGTATTCTCAGTACTCTGTCTGCAGGCCAGAAGAGGGCACCAGATCTCATTACAGATGGTTGTGAGCCACCATGTGGTTGCTGGGAATTGAACTCAGGACCTTTGGAAGAGCAGGCGGCGCTCTTAACCATTGAGCCATCTCTCCAGCCCAAATGTGTAGCCCAGGCTGGCCTCGAACTCGTGATCCTCCTGCCTCTGCCTCCTTCAGCAAATCCTACCGGCATGCGCCACCACAACCGGCAGGAATTTTTTATGTTACCTTTGCTCATAGTATTGCTTGGGTTGGGTCTTCACTGCTAACTTTCTCCTCCTTCTGTGTTTTGATTAAGAAAATGCTGAAGTGAAGTTTAAAGATTTCCTTCTGTCCCTGAAGACCATGGTGTTTTCTGATGATGAGGCTCTTTGTGTTGTAGACCTGCTGAAGGAGAAGTCTGGTGCCGTAAAAGATGCTTTAAAGCAGGTAAGCATAGCTTTCTATTATGGTACCGTTTTCCAAATGAGAGCTGCTATAGTAATTATTTGATATTTCTGTTTTTAATGCCCTTATAGTCACATCTAAATCTTCAGGAATGCTATAGAAATCATTTCATATATCTATTCTAATTTATGCATAATTTGTGCACTTGTTTAAGTCAAGCAACCTTTGAGTCATCTGCTGCTTTCAGAAAAGCCAATTGCTTAAAAATAGGTAAGATCTTTATGACTTTGAAGTCATTTGGCTCTTAAGTTGGATCCTGCTTTGCTTTTTTTTTTTCTTTTAAACACTGCCTGGCCCATTAGCTCTAGCTTCTTCCTGGCTAATTCTTACATCTTGATTACCCATTTCTATTAATGTGTGTAGCACCTCAAGGTGCACTTACCGGGAAGATTCTAGCCTACGTCCATCCTGGGTCGGAGCTTCATCGCCTCTGCCCCAGAGAGGAGAGCTATCGAGCTATTGAGTCTGAGCTCACTTCCTCTTCCTCCCAGCATTCTGTTCTGCTTACTCCGCCTACCTAATTTTCTGTCCAATCAGGGCCAAGGCAGTTTCTTTATTTAACCAATGACCTTCCTCCATCATTTCCCCCTTTTCTGTTTAAAAAAAAAGGAAGGCTTTAACCTTAACATAGCAAAATTACATATAACAATACAGTTATCAAGTAAAAATTACAATATTTACATCTATTTTATCTTTATCATAACTAAGGAAAACTATAACTATTCTTCAACTCCATCAAAGACTCCAGAAAGATACAATATTACCTAAGCAAACAAGAAATAAGCAACTTTCAAACTCTAGAAATGACAGAGACATCTCGCTGCCTGGACAGTCACCCAAAGTTTCTCTGTACCATTGGGGCATCCATCTTCGGCCTACAGGCCCATAGTATCCAGAGACATTTCCATGAAGCAGGAAATTTCAAAGGCAGTCAGTCATTATCTGCTGTGTCCTGCAGAATGTCTCGCAGACTCTTTCTTGAATCAGGAACCCCGAAAGATCATCTCACCTTTAGGCAAGTTCAGTCGTCCTCTCTCTGTGGGTTCTCTGTGTCCAGTTTATGCAACAGTCCAGGCAAGAGCAGTTTCTTGCCCAAAGGGCTATCAAACTCCATAAGGTGCCTCTTCGATGCCCATCTTCTTCTTGAAGTAGATTGGTGTTTCCAGGAGCAGACATGTCTTATTGTTATGAAAAACCAGATCACCGTCCCAGACAACAGCCCTCTGCCCAATCAGGAAGGGAGTCTAGTCACCGGAAGCGGAGCAGGAAGTAAGAGCCCTGCTTTGCTTTAACTAGAAGTCCTGATGAAGTCAGCATCAGGTGATTTCTAGATAGAAAACAGATAATACTTTTGTGATCCAAGATTTCACATTGGAAAGACCCTAGGACCTTTCATTCAGTGCTAGAGCATCTCTCTCTCTCTCTCTCTCTCTCTCTCTCTCTCTCTCTCTCTCTCTCTCTCTCTCTCTCTCTCTCTCGTTTCTCTTCAAGAACACATGGTTTTGGGCTAGACAGGTGTCTTAGTCTGTAAAGTGCTGATGCACAAGCGTGAGAGTCTGAGTGTGATTTCTAGAACCCATCCCTGGGTACATGGAAACCACGATCATTTATTAAACGGTTAGTGCCCAGTCTCTCATTGCTAGGACTTATGTTAAGTACTGGATGTGTGGCATGTCCTTACAGGCTTAGTGCCGGGGAGCTGGAGACAGGAGGTCCCTGTAGAGGATTTGCCGTGCTCACTAGTTTGCCAGCTGGCCAGCCCGGCTGAGTCTTTGAGCCCTAGGACTAAGGGAGAGACCCTGCCTCAAACAAACAAGGTTGATGACGTCCTGAGAAGTATCAGCTGATGACCTCTACACTTTTGTGTAACGCCCCTCCCCCACTTAGACAGTCTACACTGCTGCGACTAACAAAAAATGTAAAATAAAAAGCCTCCAAAACAAAACCCTTGCAACTAACATTGCATTTATGGTCCATGCTCACTATACTGTTGTGTATGCTGTGTCATACGGAAAAAGTGGCAGGTTCGCAGCTATTAACTTGTATCAAAGATGACCTGGTGTTCTAGGGTTCAGTGTCCTGTGGTTGACTTAGTTTTCCTTACTTTCAGTCATGTACACTCACTCATCTACCCACTTAGCTGGCTTTTAAACCCACTTGGGTTTTATCTGGAAGACCATGCCAGTGGGAGTTATCCCCTGTCACCTGCATCATCTAGCTAGTATTTTCTTAGACCTTTTGTCTGTTTTTCTGTGTATCTATGAGGTTATCTGCAAGAGGAAAACCAGGTTACTTACTCATCGTTTAAAAACCCCATTTTTACTTTTTTCTTCATGTAGACTAGGACACTTTTTTAAAATGACTTTTTTATTTCTTATTTTCCCCTGCAGTGTTTCTCCTTTGTTATTTTTGAAATTTATGTTTTTTAAACTTTATTTTCCTTGAGAATGTTTGTTTGTTTTTACATCCCAAAGTTTCCCCTTTAGCTTCTCCTCCCACCCACCCCCTCCCTCCCATGGATATCAGCCAACCATTGTAAGTCAAGTTGCAGTGAGACTAGGCACCTCTTCTATCAAGGCTGGATGAGGCAATCTGGTAGGAGGAATCTGCCTAGAAGCAGGCAGCAGAGTCAGAGACAGCCCCTACTCTCACTGTTAGGAGTCTCATGAGAAAGCCAAGTTGTAACACACATGCAGAGGGCCACTGTCAGTCCCATGCAGGCTCCCTGATGGTTGGTTCAGTCTCTGTGAGCCCAGGTTAGTTGGTCCTGTGGGTTTTCTTGTGGTGTCCTTAACCCCATCTTCCACAGAATTCCCCGAGTTCCACTTAATGTTTGGTTTTGGATCTCTGCATCTGTTTCCATCAGTTGCTGGGTGAAAGCCTCTTTGATAACAGTTGGGGTAGGCATCAATCTGGGAGTATAGCAGAATATCATTAGGAATCATTTCATTGACTTTTTTTTTCTTCCAGTTGTGTTTGGTTCTATCCTAGGTCTCTGGGCTGTCCAGTCTTTGGGCCCTGGCCCTCAGGGGTGGGTTCCCTCTCAGGGTATGGGCCTCCAGGTGGACCAGTCATTAGTAGGCCATTCCCACAATTTCTGCGCCTTGTTTACCACATCTTGCAGGCAGGACAAATTGTAGGTCAAAGGGCTTGTGACTGCGTTGGTGTCCCAGTCCCTCCACTAGAAGTCTTGCCTGGATTTCTGTTGCTCTAGGTTTCTAGCTCATCCCAGAGATGCCTCCTGATTCCAGTTCTCTCCCAGTGTTCTCTCCCTCCATCCTTCCCTTACCTGATCCCTCCTGTTCCCATCCCCACTCTCCCTTCCAGCCCCTTCCACTAGCATTGTCTGCTGTTTCCCCTTCAGAGTGAGATTTATGCATCTTTTTTCTTTGTAGTTGTGTTTAGTGACATTTTTCTTAGCACCCATTGCATGGTACTTGAACCAGCTCTTTGACTCTTCCAGCACAGCAGTCTCTCCCCTCCTTGCCAATGTCACTTTCTCATGTGTGCCTACTTGAGTGCTAATATTCGATTGCTGTTCTGTCAGAATCTATGGAGGGTTTCTTGTCACATCCTTGCAAATCTGTCCGTACTTCTGGGTATGTGAACAGTGCATCTAGCAAATCTGATATCTTACATTTTAGTGTCTTAGCTACATACAAACATGCATACATAATACATACATGTAGTATGCTACCTAGACTGTGTGGTTGTACTACCAGTAATCTAGTTAAGTGACGTGTTTAAGACAATCAACAAATATGTTACTTTGAATCTAAACTCATATTGTTCCATTGCAGTGAACTTTTTGGTATTCTTTTAGTTTTGTGTTTTTCCTGACAGGGTTTCTTAGTGTAACCCCGGCTATCCTGGAACTCACTTTGTAGACCAGGCTGGCCCAAACTTGGAGATGCACCTACCTCAGCCTCTTGAGTGTTGATCAAAAGTGTGCACCACCACTGTTCAGCTTTCTTGGTATTCTTGGTTAAAGAATTTGTTCTTTGATTCATTTTTATTGTAGATGGGTAAATGTTTCTGAAGAGGTTTTAGTTATTTCTGGGATGTGGGAAGTTTGTAGCACATGAGTGATTTCAGGTGACATTACTGTCTAGCTGTTTAAAATTACTGTCCTTAAAGTTACAATCAACTGCTTTTAAGTGTCTGTCTTATTAAGGATGTTGCTGCTGAAATGTGAAGATAGTTATTTTATATGAAGCACTTTTGAAGTCTTAAAACTGAATGACAAATCAGAGTACCTTTGATTTTTTTTTTTTTAGTTTAGGTAGGCCTATCTAGAAGTTAAGTAGTTATTAAGGAGAACATTTGATGGTAAAACTCAGAGTGGAAATAAAAGTAACATTGTTTGGTGGTCTGGTTGTAAACAGGCAGAAAAGGATACCCTGGCATTCAGGTTCAGTGTCCATTGCTGATACAAATAAATAAAAAGTAAAATTAACATTTTTTTCATTTACATATTCAATTATCTTTTAAAAAAGAACTACGATATAAATTTCTTCCTCATGTCAAATAGGACATTCTGGTTTTGCTTTTTTTTTCTTCTATTGGGAATAGTGCCTGTTGATGTCAGAGAACTGGGCACTGGTGGCATCTGGGCGTGTTGTGATGAGAGTTGTTGAGCACTGTATTTGATCTGCCGTGCTCTGTCTGTTGTAGTTGGCATTTTAGTTTTTTGGCATTTTGGGGGCCCATCACACAGCTCCCCAATAAATCACACACAGAGCCTTATTCTTAGTTTTGAATGCCTGGCCTTAGCTTGGCTTGTTTCGGGGCTTTTATCTTTTTCCATCTCTCTATACCTTTTCTTTCCTAGTTCTTACTCCATATCTGGCTGTGTATTTGGGTGACTGGCCCCTGAAGTCCTCCTCCTCATTGCTCCTTTTCTCTTTCAGATTTCTCCTATTCTTCCTCTCTGCCCACCTTGCTCCTGCCTTGATTTTGACCATTCCGCTCTTTATTAGACCATCAGGTGTTTTAGACAGGCAAAGAATCATAGCTTCACAGAGTTAAACAAATGCAGCATAACAAAAGTCACAAACCCTAAAATAATATTCCTACAGCCTGTCTTTTCCTTACTAGGCTTTGGGATTGGCACATGATTGCTTTATGGTGAGAGGTCACATTTGATTTCATAGTCTCTTAATGTTCTGGAAAAATAAGGAGGGAAATTGCTGTTTTTGGCTTTTGGGCTTGTAAGTGTATACTTCTTTGTTAAAGTATGTTTCTACTCTAATTGTACTCTACTGATTTTAGGGTATGCACTGTGTTAGAATATGCACTATTGGAGTAACTGACTGGTATTTAGGAGTCATTCTCTTTTAGATGTTGTCCTTCCCATTGACCCAAGGGCTCTGATGCCAGATAGCTCACTCTCAGTTTTCAGTGGGTCATGTTAATTTACTCATTCTGTATTGATTTCCAATTACAGTCGAATAAAGGAGAATTGAGTTCTCTTGTGCATCAGCTTCAGGAAAAGGAAAGGCTGCTCTCTGCCATGAAAGAGGACGCTGCTGCCACAAAGGAGCGCTGTAAGCAGTTAACGCAGGTGAAGACATTCTTAGTTAAGGACTGAGCTTCCTGAGTCAGAGCAGTGAGATCTTAAAGAGCACCCACGATCCTTGATGTAACCCCACTCCCCCCACACACAAGGTTTCTCTGTTGGAGCCTGTCCTGGAACTAGGTCTTGTAGACCAGGCTGGCCTTGAATTCCCAGAGATCTGCCTGCCTCTGCCTCCCAAGTGCTGGGATTAAAGGCGTGCGCCCCGACCTGGCATGTGCCATCTCTTCACCACCCATTTGTCAGTGTAAAGCCTTTGTGTGCTTCTCACTAATGAGAAGTCAGTGGAAGCACAGAGTCTGTAAGCCTGCTTCCTTATACTGAGCTTTAATATAGTTTGATGTGAATTTCATTTAATACTGTTGATTTAAGTTTAAAAAAATAGATGAGTTGCTTTTTGACATTTTGGTTATGAGCCCAGCCTTGAAGGGCTAATTATTTCTCCGTCCCACTGAGCTGTTTTTAGTGACTAATCATCCTGTGTACTGGGGATGTGAACATGTAAACAGACTGCTTTTTCCTTTCCCAGACACCCGAGCTGAATAATCACACAGAAACTATTAATTACAACACTGTTTGGCCAATGGCTCAGGCATATTCCTAACTAGCTCTTACATCTTAACCCATTTCTATTAGTCTATGTATTGCCATGTGCCATGACATTGCCTCATTTTCTACATGTCTTATTTCTTTGGGGACTGGCTTGTGGTGTCTCTCTCCTTTGGCAGCTATGTGGAGTCTGCCTGACTCTGCCTTCTTTCTCCCTGCATTCATTTTAGTTTTCCCATCTACCTATATTTTTCCCTGTTACATGTTAAAGCAGCATCTTTATTAACCAGTGGTAATAAAACATATTCATAGCATACAGAGGGGCATCCCACACCAGTTAAATAGCTGGTGAAAAAATAAATCTGACGTAATTACCTTTAAATAAAACTTATTAATGCTTTTGAGCACCATATTTTATGTGGAGTTAAATAAAGTGCAGTACTTTTTTTCTGTTTTATTTTTGGACAGTCTTAGCTAAAACTGGCTCTATAGCTGAGAATAACCTTGAACTCTTGATCTCCTGACTCCACTTCCAGATGCTGGGATTATAGATGTGTGCGCCACATACCTGGCTTTAGTATAGTGCTTTTGTGTAAATACATTTAGTGTAAATCTTTCTTTTTTTTTTTTTTTTTTTTTTGGAGACAGGGTTCTTTGTGTAATGGCTCTGGCTATCCTGTAACTTAGACCAGCCTTGCCTCAAATTCAGAGTCTCACCTGCCTCCCAAGTGCTGGGATTAAAAGTGTGCGGCACCACCTCCTGGCTTAGTGTAGTTCTTTAAAAAGAAATTTTTATGTGTATTGTATGTTGATATAACAGCTTTTAAATATAAGTCTTAAAAATAAAGTGAAGTATATAAATAGCTTCATAAATTTTATGAAAACTTAAGTTCTGCCCCAGTTTCTTAAAGCTGGACTATAGTCATACCTTCAGGTAACTAAACTTGCTTTTGCTTCCTTCCTTAGCTGTTTTCACGTCTCTTTTCTGCTGTAGACATACACTGTCCAAAGAGAGGCCTCCCTTGGTTTCCCCTTCTAATATCCTTCCCGGTCTTTCACTGAACTTCAAAGGAGAGGAACAAACAATCACTATTTTGCCTTAAATTATATTTTTTAGGGTTTATTTTAGGTTTACAATCTTTAATTAGTAAATCAGAAAGTGCATTTGAAATAGAAGCACACTAATGAGTATCTGTACTATGAAGGAGTTGGGAAGAGTGGGGAGATACAGAAGACTCCTGGTTTTTTGGTTTTTAACCCCAACTCTGCTTTGTTTCCCAGCTCTGATTGAGCATTCACGAGTTTGATACTCTTGAAACATTGCATCTTTGATAATGTTATAATACCTTTTTCATAACAAGTTCTTCATAAATTTCTTTTCTGATTTGCTATTCTAGGAAATGATGACAGAGAAAGAAAGAAGCGGTGTAGTTATAGCAAGGATGAAAGATCGGATTGGAACACTAGAAAAGGAACATAATATATTTCAAAACAAAATGCACGTCAGTTACCAGGATGCTCAGCAGATGCAGATGAAGGTATGTTGAAGTCTTCGAAAGTAAGAGGAAATATTTCTGTCCATTTAATTCATAAACTTTTAAGTGCCTTGTACGGGGTGGGCCATTGACATAAAGTGGTGAGTTAAACCCACTCTTCATGCTAAAGTAAGTAAGTGTTTTGTATGGAGATAAGTAGGAAGGCTGGAACCTGATAGGGAAATACTCCATTGCAGTAGAGGTGAGCACCGGGTGGGACAGTGTTGATAGTAGAGAAGAGTTTGTAGACACAGTATTCAGACTGTGTTGAGTCTTCTCAATTAACTTTGTCAAGAGAGACTGAAGGAATGGGGAAAGGCTGTAAGAGTTACTTGGTGTAATTCTTTATTCTCAACTCAGACCATTCCTTGGCTCTATTTTGGGAACCCAGAACCTTGTGAGAAATGCAGTTTTAAAGATTTGAGAGCCAAGGTTGGAATGAAGAAAAGATATAGAACTAAGTATGGACCTATTTAAAAGGTTCCCCTATGCCTGAAGATAGTCATAGTTTGTTTTTTTAAAATGTGATCTTTAAAAAATAGCTATTTTAGTATTTTATGTGTATTAATGTTTGCCTGCATTTAATATATATGTACCGCATGCATGACTAGTGGCCTCAAAGGTCAGAAGAGAGAATGGGATCCCCTGGAACTGCAAATAGTTGAGACCTGCCTTGCAAGTGCTGAGGATCCTCTTGGGTCCTCTACAAGAGCACCAAGTGCTTCTGTGTTGGGTGTGAGAAGTCTTGCTTTTGAAACTTGATGTACGCTTGTTTCTTATTTCAAGGTATGAGAGTATCTGTCGATTGGCTTAGGTCTGAGCTGGGCAGTTTGTACTTACTTTGTTCTATCAGATGTGAGAGTATCTGTTGATCAGCGTAGGTCTGAGCTGGGCAGTTTGTACTTACTTTCCATTCATTGCTAAGCAGTTTTTTTTTTTTTTTTTGTCTTCATACTGACCCGAAAATGATGGATTGGATTTCATTTTCTTAATGCTTTTTACTCTTTTACTATGATAGAATTTCTCTTAAAGGTGGCTTTGTTCTTTGTTTTCTAAATCTTATATTTTAAAATAGTTTCAGCAAGTTCGGGAGCAAATGGAAGCAGAGATAGCTCATCTGAAGCAGGAAAACGGTATACTGAGGGATGCTGTCAGCAACACTGCCAGCCAGCTGGAAAGCAAGTATGTCTCCAGTTCTCCTTCTCCACTAAATGGCAAGCTCTTTTCTTCTGTCGTCAAAAGGATGCTTGATAGTAACTGGTTAGACTTGTTCCATTTGCTTCTAAACTTGTTCTAAGAACAACTGTTTCTCTGCGTGAAGGGCTCTGGCTCTTGTAAGCCTCTGTTGTGGAGCAGCTCACACGTGCTGGAGCTGTCTGTTTGCGGTCCAGCACTCCTCATTTCCATCACTAATTTAAAAGCATAGTCCTGGTCCTCCTGCCTCTATACAGATTGTGATCCAGGGGCCCAGAGTGGAGAAACCATTTCTTAGAGAGTCTAGTAGTTTTACACAAAGTAGGCACTTTTTTTCTTTTTTTCGAGACAGGGTTTCTCTGTGTAGCTTTGGAGCCTGTACTGGAACTCGCTCTGTAGACCAGACTGGCTTCAAACTCACAGAGATCCGCCTGCCTCTGCCTCCTGAGTGCTGGGATTAAAGGTGTGCGCCACCACCGCCTAACCCAAAGTAAGCAGTCTTAACTGGTGAGTTTTTTCAATAATGAAGTAAAAGCTTGTTCATTAGAATTCAAAATGCTCTCTTCTTCCTGACAATAGGACAAGTCCTGTTACAGTGATATTGGTATTAGGAAGGTGAATTTTTTTTAAAGATTTAATTTAGTTTATGAGTATTTGCCTCTGTGTACCACATGTATGCTTGCTGCCTATGGGGGGGTCAGAAAAGTGTGTTGGATTCCCTAAAACTAGAATTAAGGATGGTTTTGAACCAATGTGGGTGATGGGAACTAAACCTGGGCCTTCTTCAAAAGCAACAAGTGCTCTTAACCTCTGGCCTTTCTCTCCAACTTCCATTTTAGGAAGCTTTTAGTTTAATTTAATGGCAGCATTGTCTGTTCATGCTCCTGAGTTTTTGGTTTTCTGTTTTTAAGAATATTTTATAGTGATTTTCAAATTTAAAGTTATTTTGTTATTCAGTATATGCCACGGCATGAGTTTCCTGTCCTGTGTTCCATGGACTGTGTGTATGGCGTTCACAAAATAGCTCTTGCCACCATGGAATCTGGGGACGGAACTCAGGTGGTTGGGCTGTGTAGCTTTTACCCTCTTGGCTATCCTTTCTGTTCTGTAGCCTTCCTTTTAGAGTTTGCCATTTTGATTTGAATTATTTAGGAGTACACTAGTACACTTAGGGGAACAGTTTTCCTACTTAATCACTTTCCTTTACATTTGCCTGTAAGTGGGGTGCTAGCTCAGCACAACTAGCATAGAATATGTTGTTCTTGTGAGTTCATTGTGTGTGTAACAATGCAAAGCCCCTAATCTAGCCACTGTTTTCAGGCAGTCTGCTGAGCTAAATAAACTGCGCCAGGACTGTGGAAGGCTGGTGAGCGAGCTGAATGAGAAGACAGGGAAGCTGCAGCAGGAGGGAGTTCAGAAGAAGAACGCAGAGCAAGCTGCTACCCAGCTGAAGGTGACACCACCCTGCCTTTTTATTCCATTTTGTTAGTGTTATGGATGTCCAGCTTCATAACATGAATGTGTATGTGGAGTTCAGAAACTTAGGATGGAGTTTAATGAGACCCACGCTGTAGGGCTGTACTTCTTCAAAGTTTTATCTTGATTAAAGAATATAGGCCTGGATTTGAAGCTAAAGACTGAAGATAATTAAAAATGAAATCATGTTATATGCATAAGGGTAGAATTTTGTTTTATATAAGGTGGTTAGAGTCTACAAATATAAGGCAAAAATTATTTTAGAAAAGAACCTTTAGCATTACTTTGATCATCTGTAACTTGAATTCCTCATCAATTTCGATAGAACTCCTCCCAGCATTGGAATTCCCCCAGTGTTGTAATAGTTTGTTTTTCTCTTCTTTTGAACACAGCACTAAAGTACTCCAGGGGTTTGCACTTGAGCCCATGGTGTACAAAAATCTTACTGTTTTCCCGATCCCAGAATGATGGTTTGTGTGCAGAGGTGCTTACACTCTCAGGAGTTGTGGAGGGTTGCCCAGGCTGACTGAAGGACGAGCAGACTTATTCTCTCATATTACATGAACTCTGTTATGTGTTTTGAGGAATGACAGCTACCCATTCCTCCTTTTACTGAGAAAAAAGATTTTTTTTTTTATTTATTTACTATGTATACAATATTCTGTGTGTATGCCTGTAGGCCAGAAGAGGGCACCAGACCTCATTACAGATGGTTGTGAGCCACCATGTGGTTGCTGGGAATTGAACTCAGGACCTTTGGAAGAGCAGGCAATGCCCTTAACCGCTGAGCCATCTCTCCAGTCCGCGAAAAAAAGATTTTTTTAAAAATATGTATGGTTAGCTGGGCGGTGGTGGCGCACGTCTTTAATCCCACAGGAGGCAGAGGCAGGCGGATCTCTGTGAGTTCGAGACCAACCTGGTCTACAAGAGCTAGTTCCAGGACAGGCTCCAAAACCACAGAGAAACCCTGTCTCGAAAAGAAAACAAAACAAAACAAAAAAAAATATGTATAGTTCAATTTGTAGAGGTTATATGCAATCTCACTGTTAGATCCTTCATCCATATTGATATATAGTACTGGTTCCAGATGGTTATATAATTATATAATTACCTTTAGAAGTTGTATAATTTGATTTCTTTCTTTCTTTTTTTTTTTTGTGTTTTGATGAACCCTTTGTGAAAATGATCTTTCCTTTAATACTGGGTTTCCTGGGGGATTTACTGCTGACGTGGATGAGGGAATGTGTTTTCTATAGATATGAATAAATAAGACATGGCATTACAATTAATAATCTTAGTTTTTGTCATATGTATATTTCTAAATAGGAATTTTAATATTGAGATTTAGCAATAAAGGTTCTAGCTTGTCTCCTAAAAGCTTATGGTAGGTCGTGCAGGTGGATGAGATGAGGACATAGCAGCAGTCTCTGTCTTGATCTGCCAGACATTGAGTGTCTGAGATGTTGGAGGAGATGATGGATGTGCATAACAGGTGCCCCCACTTTTTTTACAATTGAAATCTTGTCTGTTTGTGTTGACTTTCTTTTCCCCCTGTTTTCTTTCTCTCTTTAAATATCAAGGCTCAACTACAAGAAGCTGAGAGAAGGTGGGAAGAAGTTCAAAGCTACATCAGAAAGAGAACAGCAGAGCACGAGGCTGCACAGCAAGGTGCATACTGGGAACTCCTGTCTCGTCTACCCGCGGAGAAGGGTTATTGTCATTTAGTAGAGCCAAATAATATTAGGTTTTGTCCTTTTGGATTGTCTTATCTTTTCAGTATTTGTTAGGTATTTTAAAATGAGCAACCTTGTAGCCTTGTCTGCAGGAGAATGAGCACCTGATAGGGCAGAAAAGCATGGTCATGACATCCGTTTTTTCTATGATTTGCCTTTGGTCTTGTCAGGATTCTTAGACTTGTGAAGAAGCAAGTTGCTTTCTTGAATCTGTCTACCTTAGTAGTTGTTAACTTTGTCTTCTCATCCATAATTTCATGCATACATGTCTGCTGTTTTTAGTCCTGCCATTGCCTTTTGTCTTAGTTAGGGTTTTGTTGCTGTGACCAAAGTCAGCTTGGGGAGGAAAGGGTTTATATCGTCTTAGAGCTGTAGTCTTATCATGTGGGGCAGTCAGGGTAGGAATTTAAGGCAAGAACTGATGCAGAGGCCATGGATGAACACTGCTTACTGGCTTGCTTCTCATGACGTCTTTTTCTTCTTTGTTTTGGTTTTTCGAGACAGGGTTTCTCTGTGTAGGGCTGGCTATCCTGGAACTTGCTCTGTAGACCAGGCTGGCCTGCCTCTGCCTCCTGTGCCGGGATTAAAGATATGTGCCGCCACCACCACCTCGTCTCATTCTACCTTCTTATAGCACCCAGAACCACCAGCCCCATGGGGGCACCACCCTGGGCCCTTCCATACGAGTCATCAAACAAGAAAATACCCTATGGGTTTGTCTACAAGCCAGTCCTCTGGGAGCAATTGCTTATGATTTCTTTTTCCTAGGTGACTCCACCTTTGTTAGGTGGACATGAAAACTAGCTAGCATATCTTTCGTGCTTGAATATGGCTCCACATAGGGTAGATAAGAGTTCTGACTTATCAGTTCTGTTTTCCTCTGAGTGCACACAAGGTACTTTAAGACTTCTACTTTTATAGAAAGTTGGTATTTCTGTGAAGATACTTACTTAGAAGTTTAACATTTTATCATTAAAACACAGGAATCTTGCTAAGAAGGCTGCCAGTATAAACCAAATAGCTATAGAGTAAAATGGCACTCTATTTAAAGATTTTCATAGGTTTATCTTTTTTTTTAGGTTTGTCTTTTTTATTGTATGTATGTATTTTGCATGCATGCATACATACATACATATATATGTGTGTGTGTATGTGTATATGTGTGTGTGTGTAATCATGTACATGCATGCTTAGTGTCCAAAAAGGTCAGAAGAAGTCATGGGATCCCCTGGAGCTGGAGCTGCTGTGTGCTGGAAACCAAACCTGGTCCTCTGTAAGAGCCACAAGTGCTCCTAACTCCTGAGCCACCCTCAGCCCCATAGCTGTGCTCTTCTACTTTTTGTGATTTACCTCCTATTTTTGTTTAACTGTTGTGCTGTAACTGATCTTGCCGTCAGAGTCTCAGTATTTTACTCCATAGTTTTGAACAAATGTAATCCTGATCCTTAGTATTCTTTTTTTTTTTTTTTTGGTGTTTCTTTTTTAAAATAAACCTTATTAAAGAAAAAAACCTTGTAAATCAAACAGATGCAATTTTATATTTCAATGAACTCAGAGTAGTTATTCCAGAGCTGAGGAGCTCTGTTTACACCTTCACTACCAAATACATTTATATGCATTCATTCACCACCAAAAAACCCCTTGTGCATGTGTGTGTATGTGCCATGATGGACATCTGGGTTGGTTTTGATTCTTTGCTATAGTGAGTAAAGCAACAATAAAGAAGTGCTTCCTCTCGGCAGAAACTGACTTCTTGTTACACAAAGTAAAGTCTTAATCTCACTCCTCCCCTTGTATCTCATTGTCCTGAACTGCTGATGGATTTTCATGACATCAGGATTCATGTTTTTGTCATCATGACAATAATGGGATGGTGATGTAGGATATTTGTTAGAACTGAGTCGTTCCTTTGCTCTGTTTATTTCCTGAAGCTTATTATTACTTTGCTTTGCTCTTGCTTGATGCTATTTTATTTTAAAATTTTTGTCTAATGTTAAATATTTTTTAATCCACTGCCCCTCAACATCTTAGGTGCTAGAGGCAGGGAGTTGGGTTACATTTTCCTCACGGTCCTTCCTGGAGGTCGGTCTTCTGTAGTGCTTGTTACTTTCAGGTTCCCCCACAGCTGCCTTCCTAAGACTGCGTCCTCCCTACACTCTGTTTGCAGTCTGTGTCACTGCCACGGTCTCCTTCTTTCATTGAATAAAGCTTGGTTTTCACTAGCCGCATATGAGTATGCCTGGAAGTGCATTGGCCTTCAGTAATCTGAAAGCATCTTTACCATATTGGATTGGTTTGATTGTAGGCTCAGTTGTTCTGTTCATTCTAGACCTTTTTGTGATGAGTTGTAAGTCAGCAATAATTTCATCTACAGAATTTTGACATCATGAACTTAATGCTTTAACTGGTGGTAGTAAATACCTTGAGTAGTAATCCCAGATATGTCCATTATATTTTAATTTTCAGGAGTTGTTTCTGAGTTATTGTTTTATAGATGTGAGAACTTACCTTTCTTAATGGAGACGCATGCTCATGCTACATGTTTCTGTCTGTGGTAATGCTCCCTCCAACCCGTGGGCTTGTTTGTTCATCAGAAAGGCTGATGGTTCGCATGCTGCCTGCTGTCTCCTCTCATTGATCTTTTTGATTTAGGGTGTTTCCCTTCCTCTTCTCTGCCAAGTTAGTGGTTGTCTTTAAATTTACTTTGTCCTCATTTATTGTGATTTTGCATTAGGATGGCTTATATGTAATTTTTTTTGATATTTTTTTGGGGGGTGTTATCTGTGGGGAGGATGAAAAGCAAACAGAAAAGTTACCTTTCATTTTAGATTATTTAAATGGCATTTTAAATGTCAGCTTTTACATAGTAGATTTCCTTGGTGTCTTTCTGTGTAGAAAAGTTCAAGGAATTTACATGAATTTACTAGCATAATTATTCATATATCTCTGGGGGAAATAAAAAGTACTTTTAAGAACTGGTAGAATCATTTAAGATTTTTATATTCCATTTAGTTAATGTTTATTGAGCTTTGTGCTATGTCTTTGGGCACAGCTTTGGCTATAGAGGCAAGGCAATCTCTGACCCTTAAGAGCAACAGGAATTAGACAGGGTGGCTAGTGTTATACAGGGAAGGACAGTCTGCTGAGACTGCAGAGGGGAAGGGGAAGGTCCATGCAAACGCTCCAGAGAAGGTGACACATATCAGGGATGGAAGGGGTCAAAGAAAGGCATTTTGTAAGATGTAGTATTTTTGTTTGCTACAGATTTACAAAGTAAATTTGTGGCCAAAGAAAATGAAGTCCAGAGTCTGCATAGTAAACTCACAGACACCTTGGTATCAAAACAACAGTTGGAGCAAAGACTAATGCAGTTAATGGAGTCAGAGCAGAAGAGGGTGAGCAAAGAAGAGTCTTTGCAAATTCAAGTTCAGGTATTTGTTTTTCTTTATTTAAAAATAAGGGAGTGTATTTATTTGTTTACATGTGTAACAGTAATAAAGAAAGATCATGAATTTGAGAGAGAGGGAGAGAAGCCTTTGGAGAGGTTGGGAGAATGGTGTAATTATATTTTAATTTAAAAATTGCAAAAAAAATGTAAAACTTATATGAATACATTATATTCAAATAAACTTTTGTTTCAATGTCTAAATCATTAAGAAAATGGAATTAGGATAAGTGTGATATGTCTTAATTCTAAATAGTGGTAAATAATTAACATTTAATCTTTGAGCATTTGTTTAAAGATGAGCTCATCCACTTCCTTAGAACTTCTTGTGATAGTATCAGGGACAGTAAAATAGCCTAGATGTCTCCTTTGTAAATTAACAAAATGAAATGCTTAACTGCTTTAAATAAAGATAAACCAAGAACATGTAAATCATTGTGTTCATGTGCACGTGGATATTTATTAATAACACATTTGTCCCCTCTTTTTTTTTCCTGTTGATGAAAAGGATATTTTGGAACAAAATGAGTCTTTGAAAGCTCAGATTCAGCAGTTTCATTCCCAGATAGCTGCCCAGGTAATGGTGCACTTTTACTTGCTTACCGTTAATCCTAACTCTCCAGCTGTTTGAACAATTATCTGAACACCTGTGTAGTGCAACCATCAGTAGTTAGAACAGTCATTGAATCAGTATGTAGTGGCCCGTGTTTCAGACACTTAGTGCTTGGGAAGCACTAAGAACCCCAAATCTGTATAATTAGAAGGATTAGGTGAAAGTACTCTCCCCTGGAAAAATGCTCCCAACTCTGTCACAGAGCAAAAGGGAGCCAAGTGGAGCCCAGAGTAGGGACTGCCACAGCACAGTAACTGAGCCTTAAGAATCTCGAGATGACAGAGGGCAGCTGTGTTAGCTACAGCTCCCAAAATGTATATAAAATGTGTGCTTCAGTTTAGTTAATGGTAAACATTGCACAGGTTTTTGTTTTTGTTTTTTGTTGTTTTTTATGGTATGGTAAGACCTGTGATTTGACATCATTGCCCCATGCTTTGATTGATTGATAGATCAGCTTTGGAATATAAATGATAGAACATTTAGAAAAAGTAAAAGTTTCCACAAACACACATACTATAAATTTCAGTTAAACTTTTAAATTATCAAAATTATTTGTAGCTGAAATTTGAGTCATGGGCTGGAGAGATGGCTCAGCAGTAGAATGTGCCTGCTGCTGTTCGAGAGGATCAGAGTTCAGTTCCCAGCACCTGTATTCGGCAATTCACAACTGCCTGTGTAACACCAACTCCAGGGGACTTAATGGCCCCCTCCATCATCTGAGCGCGTGTGTCCGTGCCCCCCCAACCTTACAATATTCAAAATAAAAACAAATCTTTAAAAAAGAAATTTGACTCTTATGTTAAAAGTGAATAAAAGTGTCTTTTAGAGTTCAAACTCCAAAGTTTTTTGCACATAAACATATTTTTCTGAATTGTTTTCTTTTAGTGGTGATAGTTTAAAATTCATTGAGGTTGGATTGAGATCTTTATCATCAGCTGGCCGACTTGGTCAGAAATGTTGGCGAGTGCTGAGAGCCGTTAGCAGGGGCAGGGGAGCATGTGCTTCTTCGCATTGTCTTAATCATTTCAGGAGACGTTGCTGAGGAAGAGATGCACAGGGGTAGTGATGGCCTTTGTGAATGGACCTGCGCCTTACGTACTTGTTGCGTGTCACTTTCATAGTTCCCAGCCTGCCCACTTGCTTAAATCTTATAGTCCATGATGTGGTGTGTAATTTCCTAATACTGGCTGTTGGGGATCAGGTGTGCTTTCAGAATGATGGCTACTCACCATAGGCCAGATATGTCTTTAACAACTTTATATGTTAATTTCTCTTGTTTTTTTTTTTTTAAAGCTCTGTTGTGATTATTATTGTACAGCTTTTAAGCTTTTTCTCAATTGCTCTTATGTTGATAATGTTTTTCTTTCTCAGACCTCCGCTTCAGTTCTAGCAGAAGAATTACATAAAGTGTAAGCCTGCATTCCACACTTCTCCTATAATTGTGTCATAGTGACTAACATACTTGTTTGTGATACAATTCAGAATTAACTTTATACTCTGATGTGTTTGAAAAATTACTCTAAACTCTATTTGCTCTTTTCTGTTAGCCTGTGTTTGTTTAGTCTCCAAACATTGCATGTTTTTGTTGTTATTGTAGAAAGAGCCCGGCAAATGTTCCTTCATTTGGGATATTGGTGATTATGTGGAAGAGGCAATTGTGTTTTCAGAGTAGTGGAACCAAGTTAGTGCTTGTTGTGGCTCTTCTGCACTAGCCCTGTGACAGTAGCCTGTACACCAGGATATGCGTTGTTGTCTGGTGCATAACTACAGATACGGCTCAGTTGTTTGCAGAGATCTCTAATCTGGGTTTGATGCCAGACTTCTTAATGTATAAAACAGTGGCTCTTTTTGTGTATCCATCTGTGTATTTGTGATTGAGTTTGTGCTGATCCTCCTGCCTTAGCCTCTTGAGTACAGGTGTGAGCCATCATCCTGCTATGAAAACGGTCTATTTTGGACTGCAGGAATACCTTCACAAAAATGGCTCTCACTGTCAAGTCTGATGACCCAGATTTTATCCTCTGGTCTCACATGCTGGAAGGAGGAAGCAGACTTTCGCAAGTTGTCTTCTGCCACACACGTGTGCGCACACACATTGTCTTCTGTCACACACGCACTCAGACACACACTGTCTTCTGTCACGTACACACGTGCACACAGTCCTCTGACGCACGCACGCGTACATACACAAACACTGTCTTCTGTCATGCACGCATGTACACACACAGTCTTAAGCATGCACACATATTGTCTTCTGTCATGCATGCACTCATGCACATGCGCACACACACAGTCTTCTGTCACGCACACACATTGTCTTCTGTCACACATGCACGTGCACACACACGCACACACGCTTGATATTTTAGGGTGCTATGCTTTGTGACAGTTACTCGTAGACTAAGAGTGTAGAAAGAGAAACTTTAGTTATGTGAAACTTAGTTAAGATTATTCTTTCTAGGTAATTCTCAGTCCTTTGGTAATGCTTATTAAAAGCACAAATGTATTTTCTTTTTGAAGGATTGCAGAAAAGGACAAGCAGCTAAAGCAGACTGAAGATTCTTTAGCAAGTGAACATGACCACTTAGCAAGCAAAGAGGAGGAGCTCAAGGTACAGTAACTCAGCTTCTGCTGCGGGATTTTATAGGACTCAGATTGAAGACTGTAGTCAGTATGTGTTATATAAAGGATGACAAAGGCTCTGGAATGCATCACAAAGTGCTTCTTATTTCTGAGCTATAAATACTTTAAGAGGAAAAACCCAAAAGGTTTAATCAGATGATGCATTTCATAACAATTTCAGAAATTTGGCAAGTAACAGAAATTGGTGATCTTTCTTTTTGTTTTAGGAAATTTGTAATTTGAGACTTTTGCCTAACACTTAAAGTAGGACAGATGTGCTGCCACAAGTTTAAAGTAAATTCTGTCAAACTCTTTTAATACTGTGTACTTTTCTCTTGCTCTAGGATATACAGAATATGAATTTCTTATTAAAAGCTGAAGTGCAGAAATTGCAGTCCCTGGCTAATGAGCAGGTAGATTGGTTTTGCTTATTTACCTCTGCAGAATTTTGATTTGCCTTTTCTTGTTTGTTTGAGGCTTTGAGCCCAGCTTTCTGTGTATAAATACTGTCTATAATGGTTACTTATGTTTGGCTTTGGGATGTATTATTGAGATCCTCTGACAGACCACCTAGATGTCACCTATTCATATTGAAATGTTCATATGATACAATGAATTCCTCATTTCTGAGATAGAAGAGATTGTTAAAACAGTCTTAATGTACTGCTTGCTTAGTGTTTTCCTTTTAATGTATAAAAGTGAAACTTTTTATTAGGAAAAATTGACCTCTGAGAAGTAAAAACTAATGGACAATAATAAGACAAAGAAGGACATAGTTTTGTTATCTTTAACTCAAATGTATGGAAATACAGTTTTTGAATGAATAGATGAATAGTTCTATGATTTTCTCAGAAATAATAAGGTTTTCCCTTTATTCTGCACACAGGCCGCTGCAGTGCATGAGGTAGAGAAGATGCAGAAGAGGTGAGTGCTGCATTCTGTGCAGAGAAACTGGTGCTCACATCCATGTACCGCGCCGCTTCAGCTGAGGCTGACCGGCTGCGCTGGTGGTAACTGCTGCTCTTCTTCTTGTAGCATCTATGTAAAGGATGACAAAATACGAGTGCTTGAGGAGCAGCTGCAGCATCAGATTGCAAGCAAAATGGAGGAATTTAAGGTGTGTGATTAAGCTTGTGAACTCAGCTTTCTCAGAACAACTTCTTATGAGTTTAGTTATAATGACTAAAAATGCTATTTATTAACACAGCCATTTGGAAACATTATTTCCTTAGTTTATGTGGTGACTTAGTAATTTGTTTTTGTTTTTGTTTTGTTTTGTTTTTCGAGACAGGGTTTCTCTGTACCTTTGGAGCTTGTCCTGGAACTAGCTCTTGTAGACCAGGCTGGCCTCGAACTCACAGAGATCCGCCTGCCTCTGCCTCCCGAGTGCTGGGATTAAAGGTGTGGGCCACCACCGCCTGGCTTAGACTTTTATCTTTAAATAAATGTTTGAAATTTATTTTGCCCCAAGCATTCCTTGGCAATCTTTAAATGAGTACTTTACATCTGTGCACAGTTTTTGATGTCTACGCTGTTGCTGAGATGCTAATCTCTGTTGAGCTCTGAACTTTTATGTATGTATGTGTTATCTGAAGTCCTGTGGTCATTCAGTCCCAAAGAATCACACAGAGGTCTACATTATTTATAAGTTGATTGGCCCATTAGCTCAGGCTTCTTATTAACTAATTCTTATAACTTACATTAGCCCATAATTCTTGTCTTAGTTAGCCATGTGGCTTGGTACCTTTTTTGGTGAGGCAGTCACATCTTGCTTCCTCTACGGCTGGGTCAGGACTGCAGAAAGAGCTTTCCTTTTCCCAGAATTCTACTTTTCTAGTTGCTCCCCTTCCTGCCTGGTTGTCCCCCCTATACTTCTTGCCTGGCTATTGGCCAATTAGCGCTTTATTAAAATAAAATTGACAGGGTACAAACCATTGTTCCACAGCATGTATGTATGTAATTGCAGCGTTGCTATGAGCAGTATGGGATTGCTTGTTGAAAATCTCAATTCAAATGACTACTGCCTTTCTCTCTCTCAAAAAGTAAATTGGGTTTTATCCCTCCAGATTCTGAACGACCAGAACAAAGCATTACAGTTGGAAGTTCAGAAGCTACAGGCTGCTGTTTCTCAACAGGTGAGGGTTTCCGTGTAGTGTAAGAAGGTCTAGTGAGAAACCAACTGATAGAGAAATTGTGCTAAAGTTAGATGTGTCTTCCCATTGCACCTGCCCATTTTGTGCTTACCAGGTTTCAGAATTAAAGTTTTGTGTCTCTGAGATGAAGCAAATGTTAATCTTTTCATTAAGAATTTTACAAAAAAAAGGAAAAGTCTGTTTTTGGAGCCTTAATCTTTTCATACAGGCAATATGTTTTCTCAAAAGGAGTGTGGGTTTGCAACTTTGGAGCATTTTGAAATTGCTAGCATTTCTTTGTCCTTTCACTTAGTCTTTCACACCAGTGTTGTACTAAACGATCTCTTAGAATTGAATGACAAAACTTAAATATATTGCTTAGTCTCATTTTTTTGGATATAGGCCACATCCAAGTCATTTCTTTTTGTTTAAAATGTGTGTGTATGTGTGTGTACACGTGTGTACGTACGTATGTATATAGTAGCAATTAGGATGATAAGGAATACGCACACACATGTTCCTTTTACAATATATACACCACATATTCTTAAAAAGTAACATATGTATGTGTACACACACACACGCTCCCAATCATCTAACTTACCAATATCTGTCTTCCTTACGAATGACACTGTTTCATAAGCCAACCTCTAGTGGTGTCTTTTCTCTGCTGCTTCCCTGGTGTTGCTTTCACCTTTTTCTCACATAAACCCCTCAAATTATAATTGTACAAAGTGTTCTCAGAACTGGCTAGATAGCTCAGCAGGTAAAAGTGTTTTCTACCCATTCATGAGTGCCTTGTATGCTTATTTTAAACTTAATATGTGCCTGAGGCCTTTGTCTTCGCAAGTCAGGACAGCTTGTCCTTTGCTTTAAACATGTATCTAGTGCGCACACACAGAGAACAGCTTGCAGTGTAGTTGGGGCATTAGCTTGGCGACAGGCACACTCACTTGTGGGCCGTCCTCCAGCCTTACTCTTCGACAACTTGCAGTCGCCTTCCTATTTTCACTGACTGAAATAAGAGATAAAGTTTCTTTTCATTTCCACCTTTCTTTAACCTCCCCCTTCCTCTCCAGCAGTTAGAATTCCAAATGACAGTTAAGAGAGAGCGAGTTTGTGATGTAAGATTTCCCTCTCTCTTGCTGATGGTTTTATTCTAGAGGAAGAGGTTGAACTTATTGAAGGAGAAGCCGGTAACATTGCCATGTTGTTGTTTCTTCAGGTGTAGGAAGGCAAAGGCCAGAGCCCCAGGTACGGGAGTGTGCTCAGACACTGAGGAGAGGGAGGCTGAGTGTGTGCAGGTTTGCGGGTCACTAGCTAATGACTAGGGTGGTTGGGCGTGCTTGCAGATGTGATAGCCGAGCAGCAGCATGCCTTTATTTTTGCTCCAGAAGGTTTTTAAGAGTTGTGATCAGGGTTACTAAGTAAAAATCATGGGAAATTGCTTTTCTTTGCCTGACACCTATTCGTGATCATACTGAATTATTGAAGGTTTAGGTTTATCGTGCTGGAGCAAGTAATAGGACTGGATTAGGATGATAAACAATGTAGTAAAATAAAAATGTTGGTCAGTATTTGAACCAAAGAACCAGCATCCTTAACTAATTATGATTTTATTAAGGGAAGTTGAGTTCATGGAGTGTTTGTTGAGTGTACACTAGATATTTATGTCCATGCTGAGGCTCTGAAGGTGGTTGGAACTTGATTCTTGGCTTGAGGCTATGACTTAATGTGCAGATAGCCGTGTATAGAAGAAAAGCATGGTGAGTTAGATTATTGAGCTGTGTCTAGGTTTACAGTAAGATTTCATTTGAAGAGTGGAAAGGTAACACGACAGCTTAGTCAGGAGTTTGCTGAACAGTGAGGGGCTGTGGCTGGGAGAAAACTCTGAGCAGCATGCTGGTGTACAGCAGGAACATGCAGAGATGCTGTGTGAGCGCAGAGAATAGGGGTGGGGCTAGAGAAAGGGCCTAATTAGGAAAAGCTTTGTTCATTGTGTAAGGCTTGTGAACCCGATGTAACCATGAAGATCATTGCAAGGATGGACAAACATTTACTCTATGTGTGAGAGAACTCACAGTGATGGAAGTGAGGTGTCTGAAGGTAGGAGTCAGAGAAGCAGTAGGATCCAGTGAGAGCCTAGGACAACTAAATAGTTAAGGCACAGGTAAGCTGGGCTTTATAGTGTTGTCTGTTTTGTAAGGTGGGGTTCATTGATACAAATGCGGATTAAAGACTTTCTATGAGAGTTTTAAGTTTTTAAAAGGAACCTGTCAGAGTTGTTTCTACACTATCACACTGATGTAATCTGGGAATTTCTTCTCTCCTTTTTTTCATAATGGAACAATTTTTCCTCATTGGGACACCTTTCCTTTGCAGCTAACAAAACAATTTTTATGAAGTACAGACAGAATTTAGGGCATTGTTGTGTTCAGGATGAGTAAAGATGAGGACCTGCACCAAAGAGAAGGGAATGATTTAAAAATATAGAAGAGGTGGAATCTTAGGCCTCAGATTTTGCAGTGGAACATTAGTTTTATTTTTGAAAATGAGTATAATGAGATAGACATAAAAAATCGGAAATAAACAGAATTAGGAGATTGTTTAATGAGGTATGGATAGAAAACTCCAGACCTGTTTGGCCAGATACTAAATTGCCTGAGTGAGAATGTGGAGGGAGAAAGCTTTGCTTCCATACGTATATTAGTAACCCCAGACATTTGTAGGTGAGCACATGCTGGGTTCTAGGACTGAAAGGTCAAGTGGGTATGACCAGTTTTAATGTTATGTTTTCCATGCTTTATAAGGAGGTGTATTGTGTACTGCTTCTGCAGTGCACATGCACTTTTTAATATAGTCTCTGTTGTGGTCTGGTAACTTTTATTATATCTATCTACTTGTTCAAAACCCACGGATTATAAACAAGATTTATGCAATTGAATTTGTGTTAGACTTCAGTGTTGGATGGGGTAAAACAGTTGAAAAAAGGAAAGGCCATGCCTGACAGTGGTGGCGCATGCCTTGAATTCCAGCACGCGGGAGGCAGAGGCAGGCAGATCTCTGGGAGTTAGAGGCCAGCCTGGTCTACAAGAGCTAGTTCCAGGACAGGCCTGAAAACTACAGAGAAACCCTGTCTCAAAAAAACCAAACCCAACCAACCAAACAAACAAGCAAACAAAAAAACCCCAAAAAACAACAAAAAAGGGAAACGGTCTCTTGTGACTTTAGCCTTTAAATGCCTAAATTTTTTTATATTTGAGGAAATCTTTCCATTGTCACTTAGTGACTGAAAATTACCCTTAAGTTGCTGGTGCCACGTCCCTCCTTTTGTATCCTGGACCTAGATGTTTTTTTCTGCTCTTTTGATTAAAAAATTTGTAATTGTTAAATTTAGTCCTCAAAGAAGGACTAAATTTTGGAATTACTTAGAATCCTGAAGTATTTCCACAGAATCTTTTTCTAAATTAATCTTCTTTTATTAAAATTATTTTTATTGAGCTATATATTTTTCTTTGCTCCCCTCTCTTCCTCTCCCTCTCCCTTTTCCTTTCCAGTCTACCCTCTCTCATGGTCCCCATGCTCCTAGTTTACTCAGGAGATCTTGTCTTTTTCTACTTCCCATGTAGCTTAGATCCATGTATGTCTCTCTCAGGATCCTCTTTGTTGTCTAGGTTCTCTGGGATTGTGAATTGTAAACTAATTTTATCTCATGCAAACTTGGTAGAATTAAGCCTTTTTGTTGTTTTTGTTTTTAGCCTAATAAAGATATTATGGAACAAATGGAAAAATGGTAAGAGTTTAACTTTTCATTACTTTGGTGACTCATTCCTACCAAATTTGTGGTGACAGAATAGTTAGCTGTAATAATCTAGGTTCTTAAAGTTCTATTTGTGTTTTGTGGTAGAAAAGAGTGTTCTGGATTGTGGTTTAGTCAGGGTTACTGTATGGTATGTTTGTGCGTGTCATGTGATATGGATTGACTTGTTCAGGCAGTTGTCATCCATATATTACCTGAGCATGTTTTAATTATTGGTGAGGAGTCCACCTTAACACCATGATTGAGATCCTCAGAAATCTTTCTAGAATTAAAAGTTCATAATGAATGAGGGACAGAGGGGCTGATCTATGTAAAATACTTAGGAATGATATTTACCTTGATCAAGTAGTTCATACATATTAAATTTATAATTTCAGCATTCAAGAAAAAGATGAAAAGTTAAAGACGGTAGAAGAATTACTTGAAACTGGACTCATTCAGGTGGCCACGAAAGAGGAGGAGCTGAATGTAAAGCATTTTCCATCTTGTTTTCCTTGTGTCATTTTGTCAGTATGGAGGGTTTCTCTGATTGTGTGCTGTATGTTACAAGTTCAGGAAAAATTTCATTTAATTTAAATGGTAGTTCTTTAGAAACTGAAAATGGGTAGATGATTGTAGTATTCACCACCTCAGTTAGATAGATGCTGTCACTACAGTTTGTAGTGTGTGTGTTCCTCTGGCACCCGTGTTCAGATTATAACCAGCAGACATCCTAAGTCTTTGAATGGCTGTGGGGTGAGCAAGTCAGGTACAACTGCTCCGTGCTCACTGCCCCTTACTAAATTAACACGGACCTTTGGGAAAGTAGATTAAAAGATGTAATTGAATTTATAACTGCTGTGGCTTAGCTGAGAAATAGCACTCTGGGTCATTGAGGGTGTTGGCACTTCAGTGGAAATGTATGTGGTGATAACTGAATTTCAGAATGGTTGACTAACAGGTTATAGGGAAAAGGGTACAAGAGGAAGAATAGACTAGCTTATTTTGAACTAGCGAGTGTTTTAAGAATAAAAAAGTATGTTGTACTTATGGTTTTGAAAACAGGCCATAAGAACAGAAAACTCAACCCTGACGAAAGAAGTTCAAGAATTAAAGGCCAAGCAGAGTGACCAGGTAATTCATATTGTGTAATGCATACTGTTGATCCTACACATTTCTCCTTATAGTAGGCACAGCTGGTGCTTGAATTGCAACACCCAGTTGTTTCTTTTCCAAGGCTGAATTTTTCAATTAAACTTTTAATCAATGAATCATTAGTGACTTGAGTGGTAATAGAAGCTGCTGTTTATTGAAAACTGTCTGCATGCTAGGTAGGCACTCTATGAACTACTCCAAATAGGATTTCATTCTTTTCTTTATCTAGTTAAATTTACTTATATTTTATGTATATGAGTGTTTTGCTTGTATGTGTGTTCATGCATCACGTGCAGGCAGTGCCCCTTAGAGGTCAGTAGAGGGCATCAGATGTCCTGGGTCTGGAGTTTGAGATGGTTGTGAGCAGCTACGTGGGTGCTAGATACTGAACTTGGGTTCTCTGAAAGAGTAGCCAGTGCTTTCAACTTTTGAGCCATCCCTCCAGCCCAACTTTTTTTTTATTTAAAAAAAAAATTATTGCCAGGCGGTGGTGGTGCACGCCTTTAATCCCAGCACTCGGGAGGCAGAGGCAGGCGGATCTCTGTGAGTTCGAGGCCAGCCTGGTCTACAAGAGCTAGTGCCAGGACAGGAACCAAAAAGCTACGGAGAAACCCTGTCTTGAAAAAATCCCCCACCCAAAAAAAAATTTGTTATTATTGTTGGTGTTGCTGTTTGTAGGATATGTGAAGGTTCAAATGTAGCAGGGATTGCTGGTGGAGGTCCCAGGACAACTTAGAAAGTGCTCTCTCCACCCACGTTCATGCACATCATCAGGCCTGGGGGACAAGCATTTACCCTCTGAGCCATCTTGATGGCCATTTTCTTTTTTTTTTTTAATACAACAATAAAGGGTTTTGACTACACATATAAATCAAGTTAATGACGGCAAAAAGACTACAAGAATTGAGACAATTTCTTAGGTGTAATTTTTTCACCTGGTTAGAATGACTAAGTAATTAAGCATTTATCTAATGATTATTCTTCTGGGCCACGCTCAAATCTGCTTATTTTCACAATGTTCCTCACTTTTACCATTATGATGTTAAGAAAATCTAGAATTTCTGGGTTTTCTTTGTCCTTTTTGATTTGAATTTGTATAATAACAAATTTAGGGATTATGTATATTTCTCTGACTCATTCATAATTTTAAAAGTTACTAAATTATGCATCTTTCTATTTCTAGGTTTCTTTTGTGTCTCTAGTTGAAGAGCTTAGGAGAGTGTAAGTGATAACATTGTTATAAATTGTTTTTTTTTACTTATTTTCTTAGTGCTATTAAATGGAGTTTTATTTATTTGTAATAGTTGACATATATTATTACATCTCTATCTATCTATCTATCTATCTATCTATCTATCTATCTATCTATCTATCTATCTATCTATCTATCTATCTATCTATCTATATCTGCCTGCCTGCCTGCCTGCCTGCCTACCTATCTTCTATAAGTGACATACATTACTCCCCCTACTTCCCCCTATTTTTTACCCTCTCTCCCTTTCTAGTTTAGTCTGGCCGGGGTTTTCCCTACTACTTGGGCCTGGTGTCTTAACTCCTGCTGCTTTTCTGTCACCTTCCTGAGGACTGAGATAGTGTATACACCACTCCTGACTCAGTTGAACCTGCATTCTAGAATTTCTGCAAGTGAACTAAGGGAGATTAGCAGTGCTATCCAAATTGAAAGATTTCATCTTTTTAAAATCCATTTTCATAATTGATTCTTTTTTTTATGTGACATCAATTGTTAATTTTCCGTGTTTAGCAGAAGCTATTACAGATGAGCTTATGTTGCACAGAGATACAGTTTCGAGCATGCGTTCCCCTTGCAAGGTACCTACCAGCTTTGATGTCATATTGTGTAGTAAGCTCAAAGTCCTATAAGCCCATGTCCTTGGATGGAGCTTGATCCTCCCTGGTGTTGGGATTTTAATGGCACACATGGTGGGTGTCCTGTGTATTTTGAAGCACACCACCATCTTCTTGTATGCACAGATTTCTAGTAGCTGTTGATTACATTCTTCCTGAAAGGAGTGTTAAGTATTTTCTCTGCTTGTCTGTGAAGTTGGGTACTGTTTCACTTTCAATGAAAGAGTTGGCTTGGAGAGTTCTCATGCCATGGTGCTGTTTTTATGCTTAGTTGGTGGATCTCAGCCGTTTCTAGTCAAGTTAATATTTGATTTGTTTGTTTAAGGATCCATGAGAAAGATGGACAGATCAAGTCTGTGGAAGAGCTTCTAGAAGTTGAACTTCTCAAAGTTGCTAATAAGGAGAAAACTGTTCAGGTATTAGGAGAGAGAACAGTGTCTGGGCTTTCTGTTCAACTCGAGTTAATACCATTTGATTCCATGTGTTTATATGTTGTCAACTTCAGTATGTTTTCCATTGTCCAATCTTGTCTGTTTTATCATTGTCAAGGCTTTGAAACAGGAAATAGAGGTTCTAAAAGAAGAAATAGGAAATGCCCAGCTTGAAAAGGTTCACCAGGTAACAATCCCAGAGCCACAGCATGACAGACTCAGTAGTGCCTATGTTATATATGAGCTACTTTAAATTTGGTTCTTCTTGCTATTCAGAAAAGCCCTTTAATAGCTTACTACAAGTATATTTATTTATATTCCTTTTTAAAACCTTACTAAGGCCCTCTTCTAGAACAAGTTCTCTGTATTAATGTTTCATTTTAATCCATTTAAAAATGCAAAATACAGAACACTGGTAAAACAAACTGCATGGACCAGAATGTGTTGTTATAGAATGTGTATTCATCCTCTGAATGTAGCAAAAAAAAAAAATGAGTTTCCTTGGAGATTCTAGAAGTAGACTTTACTTGGTAGATGGGTTTTATTCAATTTAATCTGATAAGTCTTCATTAAAATAATGAGATTGTGTGGAAGAGATAATTTGTTCATCCATTGGATTAATGCAACAGCCTGTCAAAGCCCCATGCTAGGATTGGAGATAGTGTTTTGTGACTGAACCTCTTCATGAGAGGCTCCTTCTGTGGAGCTGACATCTGAATCAAGGCTGTGAGTGAGTGGGATACAGTGTTAGATTGCCAGTGACTTTCTAGAAAGGAAGCCCAGGGCTGGGGAGGGTAAAGTGCTCATTGTACCAGCACAGGATTAGAATTCAGATCTCCAGCTTTTCTGTAGAAGCTGAGCATGGCAGTACACAGCTGGAGGATAGAAACAGGAAGATCTTAGGACCTCCCTGGCCAGTCAGGTTAACCAGATCCAAGCGTCAGGTTCAGTAAAGAGACTGTTTCAGAACATAACGTGAAGAGCAGTAGATGAGTGTAGATTCACCATGTTGACCTCTGCCTCTTGCACATTTGTGGATGCATGCACATTTCAATCATAAACAAATAACATACATAAATAAGTAAAAAATTAAGGAAAACACAGAGCGCTGTAGAGCACACGTTCCTGAGGACCAGGCTGGAAAATTCTGATAGTGCATGGAAGTGTGTGGAGATGGGAAGACTCATGTTCTTAACTGTGGCAATACCTCTTTAACCTCTTTATGCAGGTGTGCTACTTATAATAATCACCGTTACTTTGGCCCTGCCCTGTTATTATTTACTTTGTTAGTTTAACTGTCACTGGAACTAGAAGAGGTGGAATATAAACTCATCTAATTTTGGCATGGACAATTTAGCTTGGAATTTATATTTTGAAGTATACACATTATAAAGATTTACAACATAAAGCTTGATTAGTTTAGAGAAAGAATTTTGAATTGCTTTTTCTGTCCTTTGTGTTTTAGTTATCTGTCACCTCTCAAGTTCAGGAGCTTCAGAACTTGTAAGTAACATTTATCTCATTTTCCAATAAATATCTCTTTTCTATAAGTTAAATTTAATGAAAATTGTAGCTTTTTTATAATTTGATTTCATTGTTCTGGAAAATACTGAGTTTTTTCAAAAGTCCTTAGGATTTTTGTTTTTGTTTTTTGTAAGTCTTTGGTTCTCATCATATTTTAACAGCTACTAGTTTTTTGTGGGAAGGAGGTGGTGGTATGAGAATCCCTATTCTTTGGAGTTATAATCGTAGTATACCTTAAATGGAGATGTTGCTTCTTGCATATTTTAATTACCATGTAAAATTGGCCATGGAATTGACACCTGAGCCGGTTTGCTAAGCTGTGTGAATTTCCTGACACTGCCTA
The DNA here is from genome assembly GCA_902806775.1 of Microtus agrestis. Classification (NCBI taxonomy): domain Eukaryota; kingdom Metazoa; phylum Chordata; class Mammalia; order Rodentia; family Cricetidae; genus Microtus; species Microtus agrestis. The sequence goes on along the minus strand of CADCXT010004346.1, from coordinate 111,855 downwards.
GATGGGATGGTGTGGGGTAAGAGTAGAGCTCACTAATCCCTCCATTCTCTATGTTCAGTGAGAGCTTGACTTTGCTTGTCTTACCCTTTTTAATTTATATCTCAAATCTTGTATTCCTTTATATTAAAATGGTTTGTAGAAATATTTATTTCTATAATAGTACAGTGGACGTGGACTACAAAAACACCTGGGTATTTAAGATCATGTAAAATTTTTACTTGTCCCTCTTAATAACTTGCCAGATTAAGAGGCAAGGAAGAAGAGGTGAACACCATGAAGGCTGCGTTAGAAGACAAAGACAGAGACCTGACAGATAGAGGGAAATGGATACAGGTGAGAAGCTGCAAACAGCAGTGAGAACAACCCTTTCTCTGATAGTTGAGTATCAATTCATATCTATTCTTTTTAAGGATCTTCAAGAAGAAAACGAATCTTTAAAGGCTCATGTTCAGGAGGTGGCGCTGCCTGCTTTGTCAGAGGTACAGTAGAAACAAGAGTGCTGCGGAAGCAGTGTGCATCCCGTGTAACACTCTAGAGTAGGAGGGGAGATGCTTCTACGGAAGCAGTGTGCATCCCGTGTAACACTCTAGAGAGTAGGAGGGGAGATGCTTCTACGGAAGCAGTGTGTATCCCGTGTAACACTCTAGAGAGTAGGAGGGGAGATGCTTCTACGGAAGCAGTGTGTATCCCGTGTAACACTCTAGAGAGTAGGAGGGGAGATGCTTCTACGGAAGCAGTGTGCATCCCGTGTAACACTCTAGAGAGTAGGAGGGGAGATGCTTCTACGGAAGCAGTGTGCATCCCATGTAACACTCTAGAGAGTAGGAGGGGAGATCTTCTACGGAAGCAGTGTGCATCCCGTGTAACACTCTAGAGTAAGAGGGGAGATGCTTCTACGGAAGCAGTGTGCATCCCGTGTAACACTCTAGAGAGTAGGAGGGGAGATGCTTCTACGGAAGCAGTGTGCATCCCATGTAACACTCTAGAGAGTAAGAGGGGAGATGCTTCTACGGAAGCAGTGTGCATCCCATGTAACACTCTAGAGAGTAGGAGGGGAGATGCTTCTACGGAAGCAGTGTGCATCCCGTGTAACACTCTAGAGAGTAAGAGGGGAGATGCTTCTACGGAAGCAGTGTGCATCCCGTGTAACACTCTAGAGAGTAAGAGGGGAGATGCTTCTACGGAAGCAGTGTGCGTCCCATGTAACACTCTAGAGAGTAAGAGGGGAGATGCTTCTACGGAAGCAGTGTGCATCCCGTGTAACACTCTAGAGAGTAAGAGGGGAGATGCTTCTACGGAAGCAGTGTGCATCCCGTGTAACACTCTAGAGAGTAAGAGGGGAGATGCTTCTACGGAAGCAGTGTGCATCCCATGTAACACTCTAGAGTAAGAGGGGAGATGCTTCTACGGAAGCAGTGTGCATCCCATGTAACACTCTAGAGAGTAAGAGGGGAGATGCTTCTACGGAAGCAGTGTGCATCCCGTGTAACACTCTAGAGAGTTAGAGGGGAGATGCTTCCACGGAAGCAGTGTGCATCCCATGTAACACTCTAGAGAGTAAGAGGGGAGATGCTTCTACGGAAGCAGTGTGCATCCCATGTAACACTCTAGAGAGTAGGAGGGGAGATGCTTCTACGGAAGCAGTGTGCATCCCGTGTAACACTCTAGAGAGTAGGAGGGGAGATCTTCTCAGTTTATGTGTTGTGCCATAGTTCAGTTATTGCTCTTGTTAACTTTTATTACTGTCAAGCCAAGTTTAACTGCCTGATTTGTCAAGCTAATAGTGTAAGCATTTCTTTTTCCTTTCTTTGTCAGACAGACTTCAGGCTTATGCTTAACTGTGCTGCTTGTTTGGTACACTAATCTAGGATCCCCGAACTTACTCTGCAGACCAGGCTGGCTTCCAACTCAGAGATCCTCTTGACTCTGCCTCCCAAGTGCTGGGGTTAAAGGCCTGCACTGCCACCACATGGTTTAAAAAAATACTTTTTAAAAGATAAGTGTGATCAGGAAACTCATTTCTCCTAGGCTTGTTGGCTTACACCTGTGATCCCATCCCCTGGAAGGCTGAAGTAAAAGAGTCACTGTGGGCTTAAGCCAGCCTGGGCTACATAGTGAGCTCCTGTTTCAAAAATCTACAAAAAGGGATAAAAAGCATTTCATTTTTAAATAAACAACCTAATCTTAAATTTAGCATGATTATATTTTTATTTTATTTATAGTTGGGTATAATGTCGGCATGCATTTGTTTTGATGATGATTTGTTTTGATGCTAACAGTAAAAGGTAAATCTGTTTCTTAGGTGTGTTCCACACCACGGTTTGAAGAACTTGAAAATATGTAAGTATGCTTTTAGCTAGTATTTTGATGAGGTGTTCCAGAATGTGCTTAAAATTAATTTGTATGGGTCTCTGATTTCATGGTCATTGATTTCATGGTCAAGTATTAATTATAGAGACAGATAAGAGAAATTCCTGCTTGCTGAGTAGTAAAGCAGAGACCCTTTAAATGTTTTAAGAATACCTAAAGACTTGCCCATTTTCTCCAGTATCCTTTCTGAAAATATAGACTTTTTCCACAAACAAATTGTTCAATTCAGTTGATTTCCATTTAATCAGTAGATAATCCTAGCCATAACCGATCGTGGCCATATCATAATTGTACTTGCTTTTAGTAAGCATGGATCTTGTCAAGCTAGTTCCATGCTGAATAATAAAAATATCTCCACCACTTTGATCATAGAGATCTGCCTTCTTAGGTGTTCATACCAGAATAGTATTATAGCATTGTTTTTATCCTGCAAAAGTCATTATTTTTTGAGACAGAGTCTCACTTTGTTGCCCAGGCTGGCTTCAGACAGACCAGGCTGGCTTCAAACGCACAGAGATCCGCCTGCCTCTGCCTCACGAGTGCTGAGATTATAGGCGTGCACTGTCACCACCCAGCTCACAGTTGTTTTTCTTAAACTACACCACAAACTAAAGAATTAAAACTAGGTCCCACGTTTTTAGAGAATCACTTTAAACAGTCATTGTATGTGTACGTGTGGTTTTGTGAGCCATGGCGCGTGTGTGTAGGCTACAGGGACAACTTACAGGAATCAGTTTTCTCCCTCAGCCATGTTGATGTGAATCGAATTGAGGTTGTCAGGCGTGGTGTCAAGTGCCTCCACTTGTTTGATGGGCCATCTCATTGGCCAGAGGAGGATTACTTTTGAGAGCTTTTTCTTTGGCAGGATATCCGTCAGCATTGATTGACATTTGTTTAAGAAGAGCCTTCTTTGAACAGTGTCTTTAAGATTATGAAGATTGCAGGTTGTGTTTTTGGATATAAGGGACTGGCTTTCTGGGCATCATGATTGTGTATGTATTTATAGACTGAGTAGCTATCAGGATATTTTTCTCTCATCTGCTAGTACGAGCTTAGAGATACATTTATGGCCTCTTATAATCACTAAAGTATATAGTTTTAGGATTATTTTTATCCTTATTTTTTCTTGACCTGCACTGTTATTACCTTTTTAAGACAGGGTCCCACTGTGTAGCGTTGAGTGGCCTGGGGCTTAGACGATCTTCCTGTCTCTGTCTCCTAAGTTCTGGGACCTATAGGTGTGTATAGTGGACCTGGTTCTTGACCTTTCCTTTGGTAAATAATAGACTTTATTTGGGGAGAAGCCCTTTTAGATTTCCAGAAAAGATTGAGAAGTCTAGTTTCCATATTACCACTCCCGTTTTCTCCTGTTACTAACATGTCAACATTGATGCAGTATACCCCTTACCACCGCCGAACAAAAAGCTATGGTTGTTAGCAGCGGAACACTGTGTTTTCCATTAGCTCTCAGCAAAAGTTTAATGCATCATCACTGTGTCATGCAGGACAAGTTTTCCTCTCCTTCAAGGATTCCTCTTGTTAACCTTTTCATCCCTCCCTCCTTCTCCCCTCCCCATTCACTCTCCAACCAGTATATCCCTTGAAACCTGGCATGCACGGACTGCCTTCCTCTGTAGATTACCTTCTCCAGAGGGACGGACCTGGTTGGAGCCATACAGGACACACGACCTTCTTAGATTGACTTCACTTAGGGGAATGCATCTAAGACTCACCCTGCCTTTCCACCATCCATTCCTTTTTTTCCCTTTTCTTACTTTGTTTTTATTCCTCCCCTCCCCTCTTCTATTCCTCCACCTTTTTCCTTCTTTCTTTTTGTTTCTTTTTCATTCAAGAAACAAGGTTTCCTTTGTAGCCCAGGCTGGCCTTGAACATACTTGTAGTCTTCTTATCTCAGCCTCTTTTTTTTTTTTTTTTTTTTTTTGATTTTCGAGACAGGGTTTCTCCGTAGCTTTTTGGTTCCTGTCCTGGAACTAGCTCTTGTAGACCAGGCTGGCCTCGAACTACCTCATCCTCTTGAATGCACTCATGTACCCATATGTCTGGCTTTCTTTCAGATTTTAAAAATTTTACTGTTTATGTATGCCTTTGTGTCATTTTTTTGTAAATACCTATAATTTCTTGACACTTTCTAAATTAATGAAGGATAAAAGTACTTGATGAGTCTTATATGTCTTTAGACACGGAGGATACTAAAAAAGATAAAGATAGGTTCTAGCCCTGAGAAAGTAGACACATCCTTTAGTGGTGTTAGGTGTTGAGAGAACTCTGTTGTTTAGAATGGAAAGGGCAGTTGGAATTGGCTTGGGCTAAATTGAAGCCTTACGTGTGTGAGGGAAGGCTCACTGGGTAAAGGTGCTTGCTCCCAAGGCTAAAAGTCTGGTTGAGAGAGAAACTGACTTCTTGGTACTGTGGTACATAGTCACCCAGGGCACTGTGCCCCACACCCGGTGGGAGAGAATTGACCTCCTGTCAGTTATTTCCTGGCTTTTGGTGTGTGCCGTGGCGTCTGTATACCTACCTACCCTTCACTCCGTCATTAGAAATAAACTACAAAGTTGAAAGAAGTAGAAGTATCAAATTAAACAGTATGTATATATCTTTAGTACAAGGATTGTTTTCTAACTTCTAGGGTTAATGAATTGTGGCTAAGACATTTTTTTATAGTAAGTAGCTAAAATGCTGTTTTGTATTTAGCATTTTAGTTTTTTCTCTTGTGCAATGCCATATTTACTTAAGAAGTATTAGAATAAAGTATGCTGTTTTAGATTGTTTTGGACGAGGAAATATAAAGCTCTTGGAAGTACTGTCTTTTAAAACAAATCCTAAGTAGATAGAATAGAGAAATGGCTGGTAGACATTGATTGTGCTGTCTTTTTCTCAGGGACGATAGCATAGTCTGGTTTTTCTTTGTACAGTACTAAATAAGGTCCTTGTAAAAATTCTAGGTTGAAAGAAAAGGAAAATGAAATTAAGAGAATAGAAGCTATATTAAAAGATACAGAGAGTGATCTTTCCAACAAATCAAAGCTGTTACAGGTAAGTGTGAGTACTTAAAATTAATTAGTAGATGAGTTCTTTGATTGTTCAGGTTGTGGGCTGGTTCTGTCTTTTGAGAAAGTGCTCAGTTTAAGTTCTAAGTGTTAAGACTTTTCATAGAAATGCCTTTCTTGATTTTTTTAACAGTTTGTTTTGTTTCATATTGACCAAATCCAGGGAATCTAAGGCCTTGTACATGCAAGACAAATGCTCCATCTATACTTACCTACATTACTAGTTTTGATTTTTAAAGTTTTTTTTGAGACAGTGTCTCAGCCTGGCCTTGACCTTGCTATGAAACCCTGGCTAGCCTCTAACTTGTGGTCCTCCTCTTTCCTCTGAGCAGGAGTATTGGAATTAAAGGCATGTGAGTCAGCATGCCCAGCTGCCCTTTACCTTTAGTGAGTTTGTTCATTATGTACTGTATAAGCAGTCACAGCTGATGAAGATACCTGGGTATTTAGGGTTGTTCTCTAGTTACAAATAATTAGCTATTGTTGCAAACATATTTTGAATACTATTTGTCTTATACTTTCCTAGAAGTAACATTCTGTGTTAATGGTTTAAACAAGTTTACTTTGTTTTCAGAGCGATTAGTAGTTTAAAGAGAAACTCAGTTTGCACTTTCTATGTACTTACTACTCAAAGTAGCCACAGACATTAGCCTGAAGGGGCAGTGAGTCTGTAGCAGCATGCAGTACCTTGGAGCAGCCTGGTTCATGTTTGTGCTCTAGGTGGAGCCGTTTTTCTCTCACTAAGTATGTTCAGTTTTGTTAGGCCACGCTGAAATGCTCCTTGAATATGTTCCTACTTAAGCTACACGCTTGCCAACAGGACTGTTTCCCCTTCATGTCCAGCATTGGCAAAAGGTGTAAACATGATGTCATACCTAAAAAGAAGGATCATTTTAAATGGCTTTAGATTGAGAGAAGTTGAGATTTCTTGTATGTTTAGGTCATGTGTATGTTAATTGATCTTTTAATTTTGTTCCACAATTGTTCTTCTGGGATGACTTAAAAAAGAACCTAACTTTAAGATCTTTTTATATAATATTAAAAATTGAAAATGAATGTTTTGTTATTATGTGAGGTTTGACTATCTTTGACTCTTGTCCTCTCTTCTAAAATTGAGAGTGTTTATACATTGAAATATAAGCAGTTCCTGTTTTAAGTCACAGGAAGAAAGCACTCTCATTTTGTGATTTTGAACACTTTTGTGTTAACTTTTAATAAGTAGAATTTTAGTTCATGTAGTTTACCACACTGAGTGGTGAGAATAGCGTTCTAACCTTAGGAAGGGAAGCTAACTGTGCAGTAAACTGTCAGCACTGTAGTGCTCCCCACGGGATTTTATAACGGTAGCAGCAGGCATCTCAGGTTGTCGCTGCCCCTTTCTGGAGGCTGTTTATATTACTAGATGACAGAAGAGCCTGCAACGATGGTGCATTGTGGTGCTTGAGAACCTTGCCCTGGCAGATGCATGCCACCCTATACTAGAGTCTTAAAGGTGTTGGGTCAGTTTATTCTACTGAAACATACCCCTTCCAAGACTAGAACTAAATAAAGTTACTATATTTTAATTTAGTGGTGCTTTTTTGGTTTTTCGAGACAGGGTTTCTCTGTTTAACAGCCCTAGCTGTCCTGGAACTAGCTCTTGTAAACCAGGCTGGCCTCACACTCACAGAGATCCTCCTGCCTCTGCCGCCCGAGTGCTGAGATTAAAGGAGTGCGCCAACACTGCCTGGCTAGTAGTGCTTTTTAATTTGGCCTTTTCCTTTTTAAATTTGTTACTGTTTTGGAGTTTTCCTAGACTGTATGACATTTTAAAACTTTATAGAAAAATAAAAATCTCTGTTTAGGTATTCATGTTTAATTTTTGTTTATAGGAAGTACAAGATGAAAATAAGTTATTTAAATCCCAAGTTGAACAGCTTACTCAACAGAACCACCAACAGGTAGGGATTATTCCAAGTCTCACCTTTTCCTGTATGGTAGCTGTTTCCAGTTACTCTTGTTTTTACATGTTCACAGAGTGTAAAAGTAATGTTACTATCAGTGTTCCAGCTTGATTATATACATACACGTGTGTTCTCTGATCAGTGTTCCAAGTCTACTGTATGTGCACGTGTGTGGGAGTGTGCTTTGAATAGTGTTCTAGCTCTATTATATACATATGTGTGTGTTGTGTTCTGATCAGTGTTCAAGTTCTATTATATTCATGTGTGTACTTGTGTGCTCTGATCAGTGTTCCAACTCCATAATAATGTATGCTCTGGTCAGTATTCGAGCTCAATTATATGTGTGTATGCTCTGATCAGTGTTCCAGCTCTGTTATATACATATGTCTGTGTGTGCTCTGATTAGTGTTCTAGCTCTGCTATATATGTGTATGTGCATGTGTGATCATTGTTTTAACTCTATTATACTATATATGTGTGCATATATGCTTTGATCAGTGGTCCAGCTCTGTTATATACATATATATGTATGTATGTGTGTTCTAATCAGTGTTACAGCTCTATTATAATATAACATATGTGTGTACCCTGACCAATTACAGCTCTATTTTATATATAATAATAAACATGTATGTGGGTGCCCTGACCAGCTCTATTATATTTATATATAATAATATACACATATGTGTGTGCCCTGATCAGTTATATATATGAGCTATAACTGGTCAGGACACACACACACAATATAATATATATATACATGCACATGTATGTCTGTGCCCTGATCAGTTGCAGCTTTATTTTATATATATAATAGTATGCACGTATGTGTGTGCCCTGACCAGTTATAGTTCTAATATATATATATACACACACACACATACACATTAAACACGTATGTGTGTGCCCTGACCAGTTATAGCTCTTAATATATATGTGTGTATATATACACATGTATATATATACATATACACACACACACACATATATATAAAATAATACGTATTTGTGTGCCCTGGCCAGCTCTTATATTTACAGCTCTATTATATTTATATCTTTATGTATGTATATATACACACACGTGTATGTGCTAATTAATGTTACAGCTCTTATATAAACATGTATGTATGTGTATGCATTGATGAGTGTTACAGTTCCATTATAATATACACACGTGTGCATGTGTACTCTGTGTTCCAGCTTTTTTATACTCATGTGTATGTTCTGATCAGTGTTCCAACTCTTGTTATATACACAAATGCTAATGTGCCTGCATATGCTCCAGTCTTACAGAATGCTTTTCTTAGGAAGTCAGCTAATGTCTAGGCCCAGGTGTGTTGAAATCTAAGTGCACGTCTATCTTTTCTCCTTAAACAAAACATCAATAATTGGAAAGAAACTGATAGATATATAAGATAGATGTTATAAGTAATGGGCTAGCATTAATATGCTCTTTAATATATAATACTGTTTGGTAAGAATAAACATAAAGTATTTTAAGAAGATATATATGATATGCACCTTTTTTTTTTTTTGGCATTTTGGAGGTTGAACCTAGGGGCCTTGTGCATGCCAGGCAGGTGCACCACCACTGAGAAAGTCCTAAGCCCTTCCTCATGTGTGCCACCCATTGTTCTCTGAACATGCATGGGCAGATCAGAGACAGTCCGAGTCCCTGTTGACAAACTGGGGCGGAGTTTGAGAAGACTAGTCAGCATACTGTGTTCCTTCGCATGTTATATAAAGTCACTTTTTTACTGGGTGTGAGAAAAATCAGCTTTTTAAATTTTTGTTGTTGATTTTATTTACTTTTAGGAGCCAATATGAAAAGTACCTTGGTGCTATACAAAGTAAACCCTTTATGGAATGATAATGAAACTTACCACTCAGTACACCTTATAAGTTTGTATATGCTTTTATTAAAACCTCTTGATTGGGATGCTGGCATAATAGAATATTTAATTTTGTTATGTTCTGGAAAGCTTTATTTTGAACTAATATTTAATTCTTTTAATAGCTTTATTTTGAACTAATATTTAATTCTTTTAATAGGCATCTTTTCCCTCTCAGGAAGAATTACAAACCGTGTAAGTAATACATTTATTCAAAGTTTGGTGTGTTATAAAATGTTGAATTACCTTTAGACAAGGAATTTAATGTAATTTCATGATTGTCTAAATGCTCTGGACTTCTGGCTTGTGGGCAGTTTTGCCTTTCTATCTAAAGCGCCTTTTGAGGTATGTCTCCCTTCCAGTTTTGTGGAGGGAGGTGTTTGTGCTTGCTTTCTTACTCTTGTCTTCTGTAGACATTCAGAGAACTCAGATGGGGCGGAGCTGCACTCCGCAGGATTTCCTCAGGTCAGCACAGCCCTTAGCTCTTCTGCTTGCTCTTCCTTGGCCCACTCTGGACCCATGGTGCAGACTTTGGGTTTTTATGAAACTCAGAGTTGTTGGAGTGGTTGCAGTTCTCTTTGAAAGAGGCTTGTTTATTTGTTTGTTGTTTTTAAAATAGTGGAACACTCTTTCTTATTGCTCTTTGATTTATCTAAGAGGCTAATAATTGAAAGTCATTTCTGCTTACAGTTTGTTTGAAAATGCTAAATACGAACCATTTTAAGTATATCAATAAATGATAATAGTCTAAATGTTTTCCCATCTTGACTTATTTGCAAAGTTGCCGATTTAGTAGGCTAGTTGTTAGTTGTTTAACTGAGGTTTGAGTTCAACTGCAGACATTTTCTCTAATGAGCTGATAGTATTTTGGGCTTCAGGAAGCATAGGAAGTCTAGTTTCATGCTGTTACTCTGTTTTGTGTACACATGGGTTTATTCTTGTTTATATATATGTGTGCTTGGCTGCTTGTCTGTCTGTGTTTCATGGAGGTCAGAAGAGGATGTTGGATTCCCTGAAACCTCAGAGTGGTTGTGAGTGGCCTGATGTGGGTGCTGGGAACTGAAGCTGTGTCCTCAGCAAGAGCAGCAAGTGCTCTTAACCACTGACCTATCTATCACTCTAGCCCCTATTTTAATTACTGACACAGTGGTGCACACTGTAATCCCAGCTATTGGCATGATGAGGCAGGTGGATTACTTGAGCAGTGAGTGTTGGACCGACCTTGGCAACATAGTTAGATTTTGTCTTAGCTCTTCCTCCCTTCCCCCCCCAAAAAACCCACCCCTAAACCAAAACCAATAGTATTACTTTATTAGTCAGACTTGTTACTGCGACCAAGATACTTGATAGTCCATCATCCTTAGCTCTACTGATGCTGGGCTATAATGGGGGAAGAGGATGTTAAGAACCCCATCTCAGAGGATCTGGACTGGGAACAAGGTAAACTTTTCAGTGGCCACTGCTAGTGATAATCTTTTCCCATATGGGTCTAACAGACCCTTTCAAAATAGCACCACCACGTGGGGCCAAACTCCCATCACATGAGTCTTTTTGAGGAAGTAACTTCATGTCCAAAGTATAACAAACAGCTTTTAAGCTCCAGAACCAAGTTGGTTGTTGGTCAACACTTTAGTCGTCAGAAAGTTGTTTGTAATTAGATATTCTGCTGCAGTATAACACAAGTAAATTCTGAAATTTTGTCTTTGTTTCTGCATTTCTGGGAAATAACTAAGGCAGGACCAGGAGAACAACAAGCAAAATCAAAACCATGAATCCTAAGATTGGGTAAAAATAGCAGTAGATACCGGGTTACTTTAATATAATGTTGTTGGTTTAATGAGCTAATTAGTCATAACTGATTTCATCGCTTAAAGTAAAATGCTTTTAAAGACTCCTTTGTCTCAAACTCACCCCCAGCCCCCATTAAGACATTTCTACAGCTCAGATGGGTGCAGTTCAGTGCGGGTAACCTTGAGCTTCCGGTCTTCCTGGCTCTGCTACCCAATTGCTGGTGTTGCAGGTGCTGCACAGTCAACACGTGTGGGTCACATGTGGGATTGACCCAGGGCCTCATGCGTGCTTGGTGCAAGCCCTTTGCTGCTTGGGGAGCTACAGTTTTGAAATTAAGAATTCATAGGATTGGTTATTTATTTTACTTAGATCAGTAGCTGATCTAAAATCACATTTTTCACAGTATTACCTGTTTTTCTTTTGTATTAAAAATATTGAAATGTAGGTATCTGAATGGTTTTATTGTTTAATATTTAAGTTGTGTTATTGTTTATTTTAGATGTTGTTTATCTAAAATATATTCACATTCTGATTAGAATTTCAGAAAAGGAAAAAGAATTAACTGATCTTCGCAATGAGTTAGATTCTTTGAAGAATGCTGTTGAACATCAGAGGAAGAAAAACAATGTAAGCTACTATTCATGAACAACAGACTTTTCCATTGTAGAGCGTTAGTGTTGAAACGGCAGAGGTTTTTTTTTTGTGTGTGTGTGTGTGTGTCAATTTATTTTTCCTTTTTAGATGTCTCGATCTTTGTGTGAAAGCTCTTTTGATTTCTTCCTGTCTTTGGGGATGTTACTAGAGCAATCATTTTATTGGAAAACAATTTTAGTAGTAAAACGATGAATTTTAATACCAAAAAATACCAGTATGGAGCTTTTTTTTAAAAAAAAAACCAAATTGGTTGATTTTGTATTAAAATCTTTGCTTAGAAAAATAAATCTTTCAAACTTGTTATTTTAAAAACAAAGGTATTTCCTTTTACTTAAACAAGGTTAAACTTTTGTTGTTATTTTTGAGTTTTTTCTGATAGACTAAAAGAATTATTAGTTCAGTCTTTGTAATTCAGCTTGCAAAGCCTACCTTGACTGCTCTTTTTATTTCGAGTGAGAGGCAGTGAAAATATTGGTAATTAAGTTTGCTAGTGGTCTTAGAACTGAATGTTTATCTACTAAAATGGGAATGATTACCAAAAAAAAAAAGGGCTGTGAGTTCCAGGCCAGCCTGGTCTGCAAGAGCTAGTTCCAGGACAGGCTCCAAAGCAACAGAGAAACCGTGTCTTGAAAACCCAACAACAAAGCAATAACAAAATTGGAATGAGTAGTTCTTTCCGATCATAAGTCCTGGTCCTTTACTGAGCAGACAGGTCCCCTCTTCCCAAAGGCAGTAACTTGTAGCTGTGAGTATTCCTGCTGGAGAAGTGTTCCACACGAGAATATGCTTGCTGATTGTAAGCAGGATCAAGATGTTCTTAGATGATAGGAGAATATCGATAATAAATGTATTTTTAATGTAAGTTAAATCTTTGAAAGTTTGTGTTGAATTGCTAACAAGTTGGCATTTTCTTGTACCCTGAGTTTGTCAAAATTAGGTATGTGACTGCTCTTTGTGTGTTATGTAATGTTAGTCATTAACAGCATTACCTAGCCACAAAATTTGGCATGGATGATACATTATATTTCTAACATTGTAACTGCTTTATTGCCGGGATTCTGAAATAAGGAGGACACAGTAATGGAGTTTAGTTTATTTACCATCGCAACAGCAGCTCTGCAGGTCTGGATTTCAAACCTGTGGACTTCCTAGGGCAGTGGAGGCCAGCAGGGTGCAGCATCAGCTCGCTCCAGTTCTGCCGCTCATTTGTTCCACACATTGGCCAGATTTCTTAACTTTGAGCTGTAGTTTCCCATCTATAAAATGGGAATAAAAATCTCATAAATTATTATAAGGATTAATGAGAATTTGTTGCCTGCTAAATATGCAGTACTTGGCATCTAAACTTGCAATAAATGATAATTGTTGGCTTTTAACTTTTGTTTATTCCTAATTCTGAAGATGAATTATAGCATATCGTTTTTATTTGTGTTTGCTAAGGAAATGCTTTCTTTCAGAGCTTGTGTTTAAATGGCCTCTGTTTCTCCTTAACGGAATGTGTTTTATTGTTTCTCTGCCTCATTTCTTCAGTCATCTGGCTAGTACAGTTGTGTCTGATTGCATGTGGGGTCCATGTTTGACCTTGCCAAGATATAGAACACAGAGGGTTACTTTGCTATTCCTAGGAAGACTGGAATATGTACCAGTTTTATTTAAAATAGAGTTAGAGGAAAAAAGTGTTATGCGGCAGTTTACAGTCCTGTGGGTGATGTTGGACTTCACAGAAATTACAGAAGTATTTTCCAGTACTGTGTATTTGCTCTGTCCTTAGCTCTAATGCCTGCAATTGTGGTTGGTGTGTTTACCTTCAAATGCTTTCTTCTTTGTCACATTTGTACAGTTAATTGTTCTTAAAAACTGGCATATTTGGTGTTGCATACTAAAACATGAGAAGTGGGCATCTTTATTTTCTCATTCAAACTTCTAAACATTACTTTTGTTTTAGCTAATATACACATTTTTCCATTGAAATAATTTTGCAGTAACAAGCATTTAAATGCAGTGCAAAATATTGATGAAGTTAAAGGAGAAATCTTTGAATAATAGATAAACTGAAATCATTCTTTCTAACAATGATTAGGAGCTTCGGGAGAAAAACTGGGAAGCAATGGAAGCATTGGCCTCAACTGAAACAATGCTGCAGGACAGAGTGAACAAGACTGCCAAGGTTGTAATTAACTCCAGACACGCCCTGCACACAGAAGTCTGCAGTCTGTCTAGATCAGGGCACAACTTCCCGTTCACTGCACTTTAAACACAGTCTCTCCTTGTCCACATTTGTCATCGTCATCATCTCTGCTTTCATCTGTCTGCTCCTTGAGACCTTACTTCTGCCAGTCTGGTCTGTTGGGCAACCTTGTTGGTGTTTTGGTGAGCACAGCTGTAAGTGGTAGAGTCCAGACTCCTGCTGTGTGTGCAGACCTTCCTCCTTCCTTGTCAGATGCTGTGTGCCGCTGGTGTAGTTGAGAGAACTTTGATGAAGTCCCTCAATCAGAGAAGTTGATGTGAATGAATGGAACAGACTTAGACACCTACCATGTATCTGTGGTGCATAGTAAAGTGGGGTGTCTGAGCATACCAGCAAGATTCAGGCAAGGTAGGAAACAGCAAAATCTTAAATAGTACAGAAAAAGTTCCAATTCCAAGTATTTTACTGGGGATGATTCCTCAGAAGAGAGGGACTTACAACTCTCTATTTTGAAGTGGCTGGGCAGTTGTGGCCCACATGTACTGTGAAGTATGGAATATTAGTATGAATGGAGAATTCTCTTGATGAGTATATAAAATACTTCCGACAAAAATGTTCCCTTCATTTCCAAAACAACAAAGGACATTCTTGTTGAGCCTTGTTTGTCCACTAGGGAGAAGCGTCCTAATAGTGGAGTAATAGTCAGTGGGACAACTGAGTGTGAATGCAACATTGAATTTTGAAGCCAGGTTAATTAATGCCCCTATATGATCGCGTATGTGTCCACATTCTGAAAGTGTTTGTGTGCCAAGGTAATCTATTGTGTTTTAATTACAAAGTCTTTTGATATTTGAAACAATTTCTTAGTAGCAGCACAATTTTACGATTTGCTAATTTTATATGTATTTATGTCCTTTAGTGCAGCAGATTTATGCTTACTGTGGTACTTAACCTGGTGAAAATTTTCATTCAGTTTTAGGATGGTTGAGAGAGTTGGCAGCTATTACTGCCAGAGGGATTTAGGCCAGAGACTGAGGCTCTAGCCACACAGATGCAGTTTAATTGTGAAGGGTTCCTGTTGTTCAGTCACCTGTCACAAAGGGGACTTTCTAGTATGGGTTTTTCACTATTTAGAGCTAATGTGTCCTTCATGCATTTCCTGAACAAGGCATTGCTGCATCTTCTAATCCACAGAGGGAACTCCATTATGTGCATGCTGGCTTGATGCTAATGATTTATGGGGAATAGACTCCAGTCTTTCCTTAACAGAATTGAGTCCGTTCACAGAATGGATGTAAAGTGATGCGTGATTTATTAAGTGCCACACATTATGATGTGACTACATAAAGCACCTTTAGTATTTTTAGGTGCTAGAAATAAAATAAAAATGAAGGATAGCTCACTGTTCTTAGATATTTATTTATTTATTTTGAAGCAGGCTTTCTTTGTGTAGCTGTGGCTGTAGATGTTTAGTTTTCTTTCTTTCTCTTTTCTTTTCTTTTCTTTTTTGATTGGGTCTCAGTATGAAGTCCATGCTGGTCTGACACTTGAGATCCTTCTGCCTCAGCTTCCCAGGTTTGGAAATTGCAGACAAACTCTATCATACCAGCTTGTGGTTTTATTGTTATTGAACTACCACACCTAGCCTAGAGTTACATTTATAGTAATAAATACTTGTTAGAAACTGTAAATGACAGACTTACATAAAAGATACTTTGTATATTCTGATCAATGGAGGTTCTAAAGAAATAATTCAGTTTCTTAAATTAGATTCTTTTCAAGCATTGAATGGAAATTGCTATTTACAACCATATTTATGTCAAATGAAAACTTTGTAACTAAAACATTCTCTGTAGAATAGTTTGCGTGCTGGCTGCTGATTACAAGCTAATGTTTCTCCCTCTGTAGTTCAGGATGCTTCTATTTCATGTTACCTGTAGTCAGATGAGATCAGTCACCTTAATTATCTCTGAAATAGCAATTGTTTTCTTTAATTGCTATTTCATATACCTTACTTTGTGCAGTTAGGTATATACGTACGAGTTTTTGGACTTTTCTAAATTATTGAAAATACTTGGTAAAACAGCTATTCTAGAACATTACTACTAATCTTTAATAGTACAGCACCTTTTAGTGTGCATAGAATATGAAATTTCTAGTTTCTGTTGTAATAATTTAGGTTAACATTTTCTTAAATTGTCTTAAGTCAGGGACAGATTTCAAAGAGCTGAGAGATGGTTGAGGTGCTGCTTGCTCCCCTCTTGTCATTTCCTGGACTCCAGTAGTGTGTGGAATGATTTTGTTGGCTTTGGTGTACATTTTTATAGGTTTATAGTGTCTTTCTCTTTGTTTGCTTTTGAATCTTACAGAAATAGTTTGAACATTAGATTTGAAGAGATACATGTGTGTGATCAGATTGTTTCCCTAATTTTGACAAACCATGATTCTGAGTTTATAATTGGAGTAAGAGTAAGAATTCAAGAAATTTAGATTAAACATTAGTAATAGTTGAATTTACTGCCCACTGTGTATCAAAAGTATTCTTATTAATGTTTCTAATTAGCCCCTCCGCTCCCCCATTCTTACTTCCCATCACAATTTATTTTGCCCTTTTGTTTAACAGGACAGGATAGTGTCACTGCTCTTTTCGGTAACCTTTACTGGTTGCTAAGCCTCATTTATTTCTCCCAAGTACGTTTGTCTTGGTAAAGTCATCTGTGAGGTTTAGTTGATAGGAAGGGATGTGTGTGAAGTGTTCCTGGAGGGGCAAAGCACTTTATTTCTAATACCATAGACAATCTGTATTGTCAGTTACTGCTTTGGCTTGATGAACTCAAGGTATTATTTAATATTTAGGATGTTTTAGAGATTTTGCAGATTTTGTCTCTAAGGAAGTATGTTTACTTACTTCCTTAAAGTGACAAAATTATATTTTTTAATATTAAAGTAAGTTTTAAAAATTGACTTTTTTCTTCATTAGAGTTTCAAAGGTCTTAGCTCCTCCCACCCCCTTGAAAAATTGTATAACCATGTAAGTTTGACCTGGTATGTCTTCTCTTTAGGAAAGACAACAACATGTGGAAGCTGTTGAGTTAGAGGCCAAAGAACTTCTCCAAAGATTATTTCCAATGGTGTCTGTCCCTTCTAATTTGGTAAGATGAATCTGTTGCTTTTTAACATTTAACGTTAATTAGGTAGGAAGTTGTCTGTAGCAGCATTTCATTTCTGAGTTTGATTTGTTAGTGTGCTGAACTGCTCAGTGTCCTTGTGACTTACCAGACAGGTGCACTTCCAAGCAACTTGGCTCAAAGCTCATCTGTCTGTGCCTGAAACTTTTGTTGTATTTTATCAAATTGAATAGCTTTAGATGTGTTTGGAAAAGAGTTTTTTTCTGAATGGAAAACAAAACCAACAATAAAGTGACTACTTCTTAGTTTTAACAGCTGTCCTTTAATGTATTCCTCCCTATGACCATGATTTTCATCTACTCTTCACTCCAGGTGTGAGGTTGAACATGGTTCTAGTAGGATAGGAAAGTAGCTTGCTCAGACAGCAGCAAGTATTTGAGGGCAGAGACGATCAGGGAATGTCCCTGAAGTTGCTAAAATGGTGAGATAGGCCTTCTTAAATTTTTAATAAAAAAGTGTAGGCAATGGGATAACAGTTCCAGGACCGACTCACTTTGGGAGTCACTGTGCACGCTCATGTTAATACATGAGTGACTTTAGACTTCCCATTATCAGAGTTCTCAGCTTTCCCGTTGCTGTGTCGCCCTTCAGTAAATACAGTTCCTCGTGCTGTGGTGTCCTAGCCATAAAATTATTTCCTTGTTACTTCATAACTATAATTTTGCTACTGCTATGTATTGTAATGTAAATATTTTTTTGAGATAAAGATTTGGCTGAGGGCTTGTTACTTAATGTTGAGAACACATGGCTTGGTACATTTTCTTAGTAAGACATTCTCATCTTGTTTCCTCTGTGTCTGGCAGGTGACTGACTCTACACCTTTCTTCTTTCCGGAATTCTCTTAGTCTGCTTACCCTACCTATATTTTCTGTCTGACTATTGGCCAATACTCATGACACAATTTACAAGAGCATTATCCCACATCATTTCCCCATTTTTTCTGTTCAAAACAAGAACTCTGAATTTAATCTCCTTTGTTTAGCTTTTTTTTTTCCAGACCATTATCCAAAACAACTTATAACCAATACTTGAAACAAACATCCATAATCCATTTTTTTTGAGAATGTGTGTGTAGTTTTCTAGACTACTTCCTGCTGATTGGGGGCACTGATATTCTTATGGGGACCCAAAGGAAGTTTAGGATTTATGATCAAGTCCTGACTGAAGTCTTCTGTGAGGCTGGATCATCTCAGTCAGCAGTCTCGAGGCTGTTCTGGGTGTAGACCTCAGAGGAATCTGCAGCAGAGGTGCTCTGGAATGCTGGATCACCTGGGTCATCTGCTCTATCAGATTTCTCAGGGGATCTTCCTTGATCAAACCTGATTTTTCTTAACCCAAAATGAATCCACAGCCTCCCATTTCCTGTGGAAACAAAAGCAAAACCTCTTCTCCAAAGTAACATATCTTTTGACTTAAATTTTGAAGTCAAGGTATTTTCAAAATATATAGGTTATTAATCCAGCAGCATTTATAATCATGTCTTTTAGCAGCTGTTGCTCTTTCCTCAGCAGTCAAACAATTCAAAAACAGTGTCATAACATACAGTATCTCAATGTATTTTCCATCTTTACGTGGCTTTTTCATTTTACTCCATTTCTTTTATTTTTATTTTTTATTTTTTGTTTTTTTTGAGGCAGGGTTTCTCCGTGTATCTTTGGCTGTCCAGGAATTCATACTGTAGACCAGGCTGGCTTCAGACTCACAGAGATCTGTCTACCTTTGCCTCCCAAGTGTTGGGATTAAAGGTGTGTGCCACCATACCTTGAACTCACAGAGACCTGCCTGCTTCTGCCTCCCAAGTACTGTAATTAAAGCCATGTGTCACCACACCCAACTACTTTATTTCTTTTTAGAATACTTTCTCTGTCCTTTTTCTTTTCTCTCCCAACCCTACATATATTTTTAAACATTGTAAACTGTTGAGAGGTATTTTTCATCTGAATCTATCTTTACTGCATATTTCTATCTTTTTCTGACCACGTGAATCTTTAATCTGCTAAGCAATAGATTAGGATTAAAGCTGCCTCTTTGGTGGCTAGATTCACCCCACTCCTTACCTTTTTGAAAGTCTAGCTTCATGGTGGAGGTTCTGGTAGGAGCCACATTTATTGCCACAACTCTGTAGAGTTTCTAGTTCCATGCCATCACCAAGAAGCTTGCTGCTTCATATGGTTTATAAACACCATTTAAGAGTTTGGTGGTAGGGCCTCTTAGAAGATCTGCCATGTGATTTTTGCTAATGCTGAGTCAGGAAGGCTTTAAGGAGTCATGCCTCTGCTTGCTGCTAGTAAACAGAGGCTATTGGAGTAAGAATACGAAGAAACTGTGCTTGACTCTGTTCCTGTTTGTCTAGAATCCTTTTTTAAGCTTTCTCCGGCTTCATGTGGAAATTCTTGCTAAATGTTTGGGTGCCTTTTGTAGCATAAAGTTTATGTCCCTCCTGGTCCCATAGCCATCTGGTCCCAAAGAAACAAACAAAGGCTTATATTAACTTTAAACTGTTTGACCTGTTAGCTCAGGCTTATTATTAACTAGCTCTTACAACTTAAATTAACTCATAATTCTTGGCTATGTTTAGCATGTGGTTTGGTACCTTTTCTCAGTAAGGCATTCTCATCTTGCTTCCTCTGTGTCTGGCTGGTGACTGACTCTCTGCCTTTCTTCTTTCCACAATTCTTCTGGTCTGTTTGTCCTACCTATAGTTCCTGTCTGGCTTCTGGCCAATCAGAGTTTTATTAAACCAATATGAGAGACAAATCTTTACAGTGTACAAGAGCATTATTCCACAGCAGAGAGCCTCTGTGTTAGATCACTCAGAAGGAGCTCAAGCATCAGAGCATTTTATCAGCAAATATTTTAACACATAGTCCTAAGAGATGAGAATTATTTTATTTAAGAAATAAATATTAATTTTACATATTTAGTCATTTCCCTAATTTTCATATACATTGCTCATGCCAATCGAATAATAAGATATAAAATACAGAACTCAAATAAGATTAACATGTGATTGGTGTTTTCGGCTGGCTGATTCCCTTAATTGTACTGCTTTTCACCTTTTTCATTTTTACCTTACAAGTGTCCTGTTACAATAGTAACAGCTAGTTTCTGCTAGTTTGGATTTAGCTGACTGAATGTCCAGTGCTAGTGTGTCCCCTGTCCTTCATATAACTCATAAATTGGCACCCATTAGAGGCTTATCTGATTCAGGGTCAGTATTTCAAGGTGGGTAGTGGGAACTGAGGTCTGTAACATCTGCTTGCCTGGTTTAATGGAGCTTCCTCAGGCTGTCTGTGATGGCTTTTGGTAGCTGTTGTGCCTTGGGCTGTAGCAAGATGGTCCTCATTTATTGCATGCAGTTAGAGCTTCAAGCGTGGAATGGCCCCTTCCTCTAGGTGGGTGCAGGGGTGCGCTATATGAGTAGCAGGACGTTAGCTGCTTTCTCTCTTTAGGGTCTGTGTACATGCATCCTACTGTTAATTCACGCAAGGAGGGAAGATTTCTGTTTCCTCTGTAGCTGTGGGGAGGGTGCACAGAACTGAAGAAAGGTCTTTTATTAGACAGATCACCTAGGGGAAGGGGCTACTTATACATTCCATAGCCTTTTCTTCTGTGGCCATAATCTGCTTTTGTTTCTACTTTATGTTTTATTGGTGGATTTACTTATTTGACAATATTTCATCAGCCAAGAATGCTGAAGACCTGCAATTTCTATTCTTCAAAGATTGTATACATCACTTTTTTTTCTAATTAAAAAGATATTTATGTATTGGTGTTTTGCCTGCATGTGTATCTGTATGAGGGTGCTGCGCACCTTGGAACTGGAGTTACAGTCTGCTGTGAGCTGCCATGTGGGTCCTGGGAGTTGAACCCAGCCAGGTCTTCTGGTAGAACAGCCAGTTCTTAGCCACTGAGCTGTCTCTCCAGCCCCCAGAGTTTTTCTTTTAATATTAACAGACTTATTGTTTGTTCTGCTACTACTTGCTCGTGGGTTTGGGGTATGGTCATGCCACACATGCAGCTCAGGCTGCCTTGATTCCTGATCCTTCTGTCTCCAAATCCTGACCCGGGGTTATAAGTATGTGCCATCGTGCCTGGTTAAATTCATCTTAATGACATTATTTATTGACATTCAATAAGTAAATCTAAATCACCATCAGACATTTCGATATTCTTTGTGTTTTGTTCACATTCTTGTTAGAAGATGAAACTTGCTTCATGTTGTCTGTATTTTAAAATATATATTAAACTTTTCATGTGCTAGTTAAAAGAGTTTTGTATTCTAGGTTTTTAAAAGAACTACTTAATTTAGCCAGACATGGTGGCTCACACGTCTAATTTCAGGAAGGAGAGGTAGGCCATCCTGGTCTATATGACAGACTAGCCAGGACTGGATACACGAGAAAACAAAAACAGAATTATCATAAACCTCATTATTATTAGGATAAATTAGCATAACTAGAGTTTTTTTTCATTGCTTGCTGTTGCCACTGTATAAAATAGATTCAGATAGGGAACTGTTTCATTTTGTTTTAATTTATGTTGGATTCCAGTTTGCTACTCTGTACACTGTTGTGGTTTGAGCTTGTATTGTGAGAATGCCATTCTTTTAAATGGATAGTGGCTTTTGACATCGACAGGCCACGAAAGCATTGCAATGTGGGGTGGCGTCAGTACCACTCACTTTTCTTATGTAGTCCTTCTAGAATGCCCCTTTTCAGCTACAGAAATGAAAGCTTCATATTACAGAGTTAATAAACATTCTATTCGTTTCCTTTATCAATTAAACTAAACCAAAAATGTAAGAAGAAACTTGATTTTACAATATTAGACACTTGTTATCACCTTTTAAAGTTCTGTTAACAAGCTTCAGAAATTTATATTTTTTTTCTAAAGTTTCAGATAATGGCTAAAACAATAATAAATGTATTGTTTTCTTTACTTGGCCTATAAACAGAAACCAATTTTTTGTTGGTGTTAAATAAATGTGTATCATCCCCATTATGATTTAAAATGTGCTTCTAATGCATGTTTTGTTTTTTAATTTGAAGGTGAACTTTGGAATACCTTCAGAGAATCTGAAATTCTCTGAACAGAGCCCCTTTCGTTAGACTTTGTATTTTTGAATTCTACTTCGTTTTAAGAATTGTTTCACCTGGAAAAGTTTTTTAAAAGCTGCTCATTCTAGATTTTGAGTTTTTTAGAGATTAAGCTCGGCAGCTTTTTGCTCATGCATACTTTTCGGGACAATAGAGCGTGACATGAGTTTTGAGCTGAGGTCTGTTGCCATCGCTTCCAAAATTCAGTGCGAAGAACTTGGTGTGGATAAAAAACATTTCAATTTAGAGTAATGTGTGCGTATTTAATTTTTAGTGAACATTAAATTATTTATTTACTTATTTATTGCTGGTCATGGTGGCATTTGTCTTTAATCGTAGCACTTGGGAGGCAGAGGCAGGAGAATTCTTTGTGAGTTCAAGCTTAGCTAGGCAACATATTGAGGCCCTGTTTCAATTTTTTTTCTTTCTCTCCTCTCCTTTTTCCCTCCCTCCCTCTCTCCTTTGTTATAGTTTCCCTATATAGCCTAGGTTGGCTTGAAACTCACAAGTATCCCAGGTTGGCCTTGAACTCAGTATCTTCCTGTTCATGCTTTCTAGGCTGTGTAGCTATAGGCATGTGGCATCATTTGGCTTTTAGTGTTTTTTGTTGTTGTTGATGTTTATTTTTAAAAACTGGATTATGTTCAATCTGTGAAAGTTATATCCTCCTCTGATATATGTATAACGACAGTGTATGTAGCTTTCTTTTATAATGGTCTGATTTGGTGCTTTTAGATGCTTGAATATTTCTTTTAATAATCAGACTTTTTTGGAAATTGATTACCAGGACCTTTCTCCCCACAGAGTTACAGTGAATGGTTACGAGGCTTTGAAAAGAAGGCAAAGGCGAGTGTGGCTGGGACTTCCGAAGCAGAGACGGTCAAGGTCAGTTCAGGAGATAACAGACTGTGAGGTGGAGCAGTCAGGCCTTGTTCTCAGTTGAGGAGGTGACAGACTGTGAGGTGGAACAGTCAGGCCTTGTTCTCAGTAACGCTGGGGTGGGGAAAGGAGGAAAGGGTTAGTTGGGCAGTGAAAACAATGTGCTTCCTTCAGTTTTAAAACCAAATGTTTAATTACTGTTATTTCTTTTTAGTTTAATTTTTGAAAGTAAAGATCAGCTGAGATACGTAACTAGTCTCACTGGCTTCTGAAGCACCGCAGACAACTTCAGCCGCACTCAGAAACTGGCTTCCTTCTTAGCCTTGACCACAGAGAGTGCAGGCCTACTGTGTGGCATGAGCATTGTAGTGTTTATTTATGGGTCTCCTTAGGTGTTCCACTGTATAAAGAGTACATCCTTGCTGTAAATGTCAAGATGGACATCATGTGACCAAAAAGTCATCAGCGTGCATTGCTGCTTACGAAGGTTGAAATGTAATATCCTGTCATAAGTAATTTCTCCCGATTAATATGTCATCAGATATTGAAACTAATATGAAGTGTGACCCTCCTAGTTGTCATTGTTTTTCTCTGCAGGTTTTGGAGCACAGGTTGAAAGAAGCTGACGAAATGCACACATTGCTGCAGCTAGAGTGTGACAAGTACAAGTCCGTCCTTGCAGAAACGGTAGGAAATGACTTGAATTACATTTTTATTTTATGTGTAAGTTGTTAATGTATTTCTCCTGGTCTATGTGATTTTGACACTAGAATATGAATTTTTCAGACTAATTCTGCTTTTGTCTACAGGAAGGAATCTTACAGAAGCTGCAGCGAAGTGTGGAACAAGAAGAAAGTAAATGGAAGGTTAAAGCTGACGAGTCACGGAAGACGATTAAGCAGGTATTTAAGGACAAGCTTAGAGCAGCTGTGCCGAGCAGTGGGGTCCCCACTAGTGTCCTCTGGGATCTGTGATATATCAGCTGTGCCTTACACCATGGTGGGGTAGGGAATCATGTGAATCAGCCCTGGCTGATTCTGATTCTTCTGTGTGAAAACCACTCACCAGAGTGACCAACGGGCGGGGTAGCAGGCACAGTACCTTAAAAGTGATGGTACCACACATGACAACAAAGTCATTTCAGATTCAGAATTAGTCTTCAAATAGTGCTCTATCCATAGCATATTGTATTTAAGAAAAGACTGAGTCATTCTTCTGTTTGTGTTTTGTTTTTTTCTTGGTAGTCTTAGCTTTTTTGCTATTTTCACGGGTGTAGTGAAGAAACAAATGCATGAGGTACCTTGCGTGTGCAAGCTGCAAGCAGGCTGTAGGTTGTTCTCTCTAGCTTTGGAGCCTGTGCTGGAACTAGCCTGGTCTACAGAGTGAATTTCAGGAGGCTCAAGAACTACAGAAAAACCCTTTTCTTGAAAAACCAAAACACACCTTTGGGGATTAGATATAGCGATTAGCTATTAATGTTAACAAAATTAAGTGATTCTAGCTGGCTCTTAATACAGGATCATATAAATAGGTAGGTTCTGAGCATTATTGAAATGAAGTTGAACGTGAGTGAGGCTCTTATTTTTAAGAACTTTGACAGTTCAGTATGAGGTGCATTTTGAAACCTCTAAGTGGGGTTGGCGAAAGTTTGTAGGTAAAGGCAGCTGCCAAACCTGACAACCTGCTTCCATCCTCAGGACCCCACATGGAAGGAGAGAATTGATTCCTGCAAGTTGTCCTCTGACCTCAGATGCACAGTGCCTTATATTTGCCCCTTCCCCAAATAAAATAAGTAAAAATTTAAAAAGCAAAACTAAAAAAACCCTAAGCTAGGATTTCTACCCTGTGATCTAGGATAGAACATTTGTAGATGATACCATGTCCCAGTTCAGAGTATGGACACCTGTGTGAGAGTGGGAGCCTGTGCAGTCCACTCTTGTGGTGAGAGTGCGGTGCCTCTGTCCCCAGTGGCTCTCTTACGCTGTCTCATGTTTCAGATGCAATCCTCCTTTACGTCCTCAGAGCAAGAGCTGGAGCGACTAAGAAGAGAAAACCAAGATATGGAAAATGTATGTTATTTGATAGTTATACTTGTAACCTGTGAACCCATTTTTATCATTTTGGGTCGCCCAACTATCTATTTTAAGACTACTTTTATATCTAATATAATTATGTTTTTATTCTCTTGAGTAGTTTGAGTTAATACAATTTTAAATTCCTGAGTATCCTAACCTCCCATTATGGGAAAAACCATGGAAGGAAAATGTAAATGTATTGACTTCCTTGTTCTGTGTGACAGCTGAGAAGAGAACGAGAACACTTGGAAATGGAGCTAGAGAAGGCAGAGGTTGAACGGTCAACTTATGTGACAGAGGTCAGAGAGGTACGTCTGACAGAAGTTCCTTAAAGTGCTTTTCAATTCAAATTAAGTAGAGACAGTGTTTTATTTCCGTTTAAGTTGTGTAGAAGAGCTTCCAGGTAGCTACCAAGTACGGGTCGTCATGGCGATCAATCTTAAACTTTAAACTTCATTGCAGCTGAAAGATCTGTTGACTGAGCTGCAGAGAAAGCTTGATGACTCATATTCTGAAGCAGTAAGACAGAATGAGGAGCTTAACTTGGTAAGCAGCTGGCCTTCCTCTGAGCGCCGGTGGGCTCTGGAGACACGCGTGCTGGGTGGTGACCCCACCAGACTCCTGGCTAACACCTTTAGCTTGGCACTTCTGTTCAGTGGGAGCCAGTCTTCCTCTTCTGATGTCTCTGAAGATGGTTCTTCTTTTCTTAGCTCCTAATTATGGCATGTTTGGCTTTCAGCTATATTTCAAAGTTTCCTGCCTTTTCTATTCTAATTTCTCAATGTGTTACTTTTTGGTGAATAAAGAAACAAAAGATTGGAGGAGTAGCAAGGATTATTTTCTCAAGCTGTCACAGGTAATTGGGCTTCCTAAGTGTCTGACCTGTAGGAAGCTTGTGAAAGTTTACAGATATGGGTTCTTCGTTCAAGGGAGTGACCCAACCTAAGCTTCTAACTAGTTGTTTTAAAAGTAAATTTCAGAACTTTTAAAAGTAATTTATTTGTTCTTTCTGTTTGTTCTTTTGAGACAGGGTCTATTTATTATGTAGTCTGATCTCATACTCACAGTAATCCTTCTGTCTCAGTCTTTTAGCTGGGATTACAGATATGAGCCAGTATTCATTATCAATATATTGTCTAGCACATAATAACCTAAAATGACTGACTGATTCCCTCCTTCCCTTCTTTTTCTTTCTTGTGGTTCTAGGAATTAAACCTGGGACCTCATGCATAATAGTCAGGCATTCTATCTCTGAAGTATATCCTCAGCCCCTCCCCCCTTTTTATTTTGATAAAGGGTCTTGCTAAATTGTCTAAGGTAGCTGAGAGATTTTAATAGTCCAGGTTATCTCAGCCTCCCAAGAGGTGGAGACTGTGCTACCAGGCCTAGCTGCAGCTCAATGTTTTAAGACATGAAGTTCTTTGCATTCCTGTTGTTAAAGTTTTAGGGATTTATACTGATTGTTGACATGCTGAGCTGTTAGGTGGAAACAGCTGTCTTGTTCTGTTTTATAGCTAATCATTGTATCTTCCTGTGATGTCAAATTTTAGGAAGAATCCAGTAGGTTTCTCTTCACTCTAGATTGTTTGTTTGAGCTCTGCACAGGTACAAGGAGAACCTCCACCTCATTTACTCCCATTCCTGTGCGTTCTTTGTCACTGCAGTTATGTTAGGGAATGCGTTTCTTTTTACTGTTAAAAGTTTTTAAGTTAACGCTTAATACTGTGTTTCAGCATAGCATTTTCATACATACCTCTTACCTTTCTCTTCCTCCCTACCCTTCCCTGTCTTCCCTTGTTTCCTCTACCTAGTTGTTTGCTCCTAATTGGCGTTCTTGGCCACATAATCCAGGCTAGCCTTGAACTGGCAGCACTCTGCCTGCCCCCGCTTGCAGAGCATTGTGATTTACCATGGCGCCCAAGATGCATGCTAGTGATTTATTAGAATTAGTTTCTAAGAGTTGTATGAGAAGTAAATACAGAGTACTTTGTATATGTGTGTGTATGTGTATAGTGGGCGCACCCACACACCCACCCACCCCTATTTTTAAAATTTGTTTCACTTACCAAACCCATTTTAATTAGACCCATTTCTATTGCGATATAAGACTAGTTTTGTGCATGTATTTGCTGTATTTTACACCTGCCAGGCCTGTGGCATGCCACTGTGGAAAGCCTATAAAGTGGTTTAGAAGGTTCCTTCTGCTATTAGGAGACCATTTTAAGTGATTGTAATAGTTGCCTTATTTTAAAATAAAATGAGTTTGCTTGGCCATATACACATCGTTGTGTTCTTGTGCCAAAAGGTGACCTTCTCTGCCAAAGAGAGCTCTCAGTTAAGTAAGAAAAGCAAATAGCTTTAGGCATTCAAATTTGGTTCCCCAAATAAATTGTCCAAGTGGAAATTCCTCATTCCATTTTAAATGTCAGTGTATTTGTTTGCTTGTTACTTACTTGTTATTCTTGTTTAGTCTCCAGAGGTGTTTGGAAAGTCATGCCTGTGGCTTGGAGGCAAAATCAGTAATATTTTTCTTTCCATTTTTGAGACAGGATTTCTGTGTAGCCCTGGGTGTCCTAGAACTCACTCTGTAGACCAGATCTCTCAAACTCAGAGATCTGTCTGCCTCTGCCTCCCAAATGCTGGAATTAAAGGTATATGTCACCATGCCTGGCATTAACTTTTGAGGCAATATGGATGGTTTCCTTTCTATTGAATTAGCACAGTTGTGAGAGAAGAGTTAAAGTCAGTATATGGGTGCTGAGCATCAAACCAAGGTCCTCTCTAAGAGCAGCATGTTCTCTTAAACACAGCTAACTCTTCAGTACCCCAACTGACTTTTGTATTTGGAGTTTTTCATTGGGCCAGTGGCTCTCCAGTAAATGACACAGAGACTCACTATTATTTATGAAAGCTCAGCTATAGCTTAGGGTTGTTCCTAGCTCTTAGAACTTAAATTAACCCATTTCTGTTTTTCTACATCCTTCTATGTGGCTTGTGGCTCTTACCTCTCCTCCTATACATCCTGCTTCCTCTGCATCTGGCTGGCGACTCCGCCCTGCTTCTTCCCAGTGTCATCTATCTCCTGAAAATCCTGCCTAGCTATTCTATTGACCATTCAGCTTTTTATTAAACCAATCTGAGCGACACATCTTTACAGTGTACAAAAAGATTATTTCACAGCATTTCCCTCTTTTTGTCTAAATAAAAACAAAAGATTTTAACTCTAACGTAGTAAAACTATATACAATAAGAATAATTATCAGACCGGGTAGCACTTTAATCCCAACACTTGGGAGGCAGAGGCAGGTGGATCTCTGTGAGTTCGAGGTCAGCCTGCCCTGCAAAGTGAGTTCCAGGTCACACAGAGCTGTTACACTGAGAAACCCTGTTCTTAAAAACAACAACAAAGAAAACAAAACAAAAAAATGAATAAATAAATAAATAGAAAAGAAAGGTATTAGTTTTAACAAATGAAACTATATACAATAAGAACAATTATCAAGTAAGAATTACATTTACAATGTCCAGTCCATTTGTATCTGGCATATTAGAAGAAAATAATGCCATTATTTATTCTATCTTGATGAGCCCAAAATTCTGTACCTAATTTACCTTGTGTCAAACTAAGGAAACTATACTATTACTACATAGACTCTCCAAATCCGGGAAAGACTTGGGCAGTGCGAGCCACTTTCAAAACTAAGAAACAACAGAGACAGACACCTCAAGGTGACTAAGAACAGCTGGACAGTCACAAGATTTCTCAGCAATGCTGGGGAATCCATCTTGGCCTACAGGCCTAGAATATCTGACAGACTTTTCTGTGAAGCAGGAATTTTGAAGGACTGTCACGCTATGTTTTGCCAGAGTTCAGCAGCTGCATTCCTGTGTGTCCTGCAGAATGTCTGGCAGACTTTTCTATGAAACAGGAGATTTCACGGACTGACCTGCCTTATCTTGGCAAAGCTCCAAAGTTTTTTTCCTTTGTATACTGATTTTACAGTTTGGACAGCATATGGTCAGCAGTTAGGACAAGTGCAGTTTCTTGCCCAAATGGCTAGCCTTGCCACATTGAAAGCAAACTCCATGTGGAGTTTCTTTGATGCCTACCATCTTCTCTGGAGTAAATCGGTGCTACCATGAGCAGACCTGTCTCATTGTCATAAAAAGCCCTATTTTAACCAAACATTTTAAATGCCATGTTTTGCCAGTCTTTGAAGTGTTTGAAGACCATTTATCTAAAATATATCTCTGTTTGACCTTGAAAACATACCTGACATGACTACACGTTATAGATGGCTAACTACTAACCTGCAGTGTTTTATTATCCTAAATAGTTTGTAATAATAACTTTCAGTGACTAGAAATTTACATTAAATTGTTAAGTGAGCTGCATAGGTACAGTGCCCTAAACAAGACCAGAAATGTATTTGCAATCTGTTCTAACAAAAATAGCTTTTTAAAAAAACTTTATTTAACTTTATTTCATGCGCATTGGTATAACGATGTCAGATTCTCTGGAACTGGAGTTACAGACAGCTGCTAGCCGCCATGTGGGTGCTGGGAATTGAACCCAGGTCCTCTGGAGGAGCAGTCATTGCTCTTGACCACTGAGCCATCTCACCAGCCCCCCAGAATAACTTTAAATTTGTATTAATATACCAAAATCTTTATCGATGTAAGATATTTGAGACTAGTGGGTGTTCAAAAGTAGACTCAGCAATCCACCCTTTTATCCCATCCTATCTATATCATATCCATATTTTATCCCCCATCCTATCTATATCATATTTATATTTTATCCCCCATCCTATCTATATCATATCTATATTTTATCCCCCATCATATCTATATCATAGCTATATTTTATCCCCCATCCTATCTATATCATATCTATATTTTGTTCCCCGTCATATCTATATCATAGCTATATTTTATCCCCCATCCTATCTATATCACAACCCCCCTTTTGTAGTTGGAAGTCTTTTCTCTGTTGCATTAGATCTACTAGATCGGTTTCTCTTCTGCCCGCCAGTTCCCACAGCCACTTATGGAATAATCATTTGGAGGCTTAATATTATAATTTAGTCAATGGCTCAGGCTTCTTACTGGCTAACTCTACATATAAATAAGCTAACTTCTAATTATCTATATATTGCCATGTTCCCCATGGCTTACCAGTAATGTTCTGGTGTCTTGGTCCTCTGGCCACTACTGGTGTCTCCCCGACTATGCCTTCTTTCTCCCTGTCTCTTTTTTGGATTTCCTGCCTAGCTGTAGTCTGCCCTTTTTTAGGCCAAAGCAGCTTCTTTGTTAACCAATATAAAACATTCACAGTATATGGAGGGACCTCCTACATCACTTCTCTTCACAAAAAGGTCCCTGATTCGCCTTTTTCAGCTTTTTTTTTTTTTTTTGATCTGACCGTGACCAATAATAATTTGAAATCAGTCCCACTAAACCACGACAAACATCCATAACCCACTGAATGACCAAAAACCACCTGCCCCATCTCTTGGGAATATGGGTATTGTGTTCTCTAGACTGTTTCCTGTTTTCTGGGGGTTCTGGAATCTTTGGGGGACCCTGAGAAAACTTAAGATAATGATTATGTCTTGGCTAAAATAGTTTGTGAGGCTGGACCATCTCAGCCAGCAGTCTTGAAGTTCTTCTGTATGCAGAACTCTGGGGAGCCTTCAGCAGAGGCATTCTAAGGCTGGATCACCTTAGTCACCTGTTCTCATTGATGTCTGCCCCCTTGATCTTAAAACATACCTGACCTGAATTTTCAAGGGTAACGTACGTATGTCATTAACACAAGTGTGGACTGTGCAGTGTGCAGAAGAAAGCTAAAGGTGATTTTTCTGTGTCTGAGTAGGTAGAATACATGTCACCTGTCTTACAGTTTAAGGTTGTATTTCCTGCAACCTTCAGTGAATCCACACTCTTTTGTTTTCTGTAGAAACAAAGGTTTAGCCTCTTCTCCAGTGTAAATATTTTTTTGAATTCCATTTTCAAGTAAAGACATTTAAAAATATATAGGCTGCTTTAATTTAATAGTTTTTATATTCCAGTGTCTCTCAGCAGCTGTTGTTTACTCATTAGCAATCAAAAAATTAAAAGTCAATATAATACCATACAGGATCCAGACTCTGTGTATTTTTCATCTCTATGTGGCTTTCCTTTTTATATTTTATCTTTTTCGTAAAAGCTTTTATCTTATTATATATAAACTATTTTTTTGCTTTGACTGTCTATACCCATTTACTTTTCTTTCTTAAGCCTATGCACATTTTAAATACACTATAATCTGTTTAGAGGTTTTTTTCCCGTCTTAGCCTGCTTTTATCTCTAACCTTTTCTGTTTGCACGAGCAAAATCTTAAATCACCGTGCAGCTTAGCTCTTGGTACGGTGCCCATAGGCAGACAGTGGCTAGGGGACATGTGTCTATACCATGGCCGAATGAGAGACTGAGGAACTAGGAAGCTTCATTTGGCTCTGTTTGTGTGTTAGAACCTTTTGAAGTTTCATGTGAAAATACATGCCTTCATGTTGGAGCTATTTCTAGTGGGACTCCTTGTAGCGGCTCCCTGTATGGCACAGAGACTTATTATTAGCTAGGAAAGCTCGTCCTATAGTTCAGACTTGTTTCTAGCTAGCCTTTGTAACTTAAGTTAGCCAATTTCTACTAATCTACGTCCTGTCGTGTGGCTTGTGTTCTTGCTGCATGTCCTGCTTCTTCTACATCTGGCTGGTGACTCCACCCTGCTTTTTCCCAGCATCGTCTGTGCCATTCAGCTCTGTATTGAACCACTCTGTATTAAACCACTCTGAGGGACACATCTTCACATTGTACAAAAAGGTTATTTCACAACAGACTTTTTAAAGAACCTTAGATTAAAGGAGTGTTTTAAAGCCAATTGAAAATTTCCTCTTCTCCTTTTAGTTTGGAATAATTTCAGTAAGTATGATCAGTAACTCTCTTCAAAGGCACTTTCCTAGCCTCTGGCTGTGGTTTGGGGTTGACGGTTTCTACACTAAACTCTAGTTCACTCTGTAGCTTCTCTCAGGTTCTGCTCTGCAGATGGGACCTCTGCTGCCAGTTCTTCTGTGCTTTTGGTCGGCTCTTAGCTAATCCACTTGGTGGAAAGGCTGTTAAGAGCTCATTCTGTATTCATGCTTCCTAAGCAAATTAGTATGCAAATTAAGTTAATTATTCTGTTCCTGTGTTTCTACAGTTGAAGACACAACTAAATGAAACACGCGCAAAACTTCAGAATGAACAAAGTGAGAGAAAGAAGGTGGCTGATGATTTGCATAAGGTAAGACACTGCCTGACCAGGAAAGTGCCCCTCCTATGCTGTGCATGCCTCCTGAGCAGACACTGGAAAACTGCTCTTGTCCTTTTGGGTCCTTAGAAGTTTAGGCTTCTGGTGCATGGGGGAAAAAACTTTCACATACTTCCCCATTTGATGTTAAAGTTTTTACTTTTTGTTTCTTTAGTTTTGAAAAATTCCTTAGAATTACTATTTGATGTGTGTAACTGTTTTGTTGGCATGTATGTCTGCTTATAACATGGGTACTTGGTACCTCTGGAGACCAGAAGAGTGCCTTGGACCCCTGTAACTGGATTGCACATGGCTGTGAGCTTCATGTCCGTGCTGCAAACTAGACTCATGTCCTCTGGAAGAGCAGCCCCTGCTCCTAACTGCTGAGCCACCTCTCTAGCCCTCCAAAGTTCTAAAATAAGATTTGCCATTGTCTTTTACAAAGTACATTTGTTTGCTTATGAAGAAGTGTACACATCTGTAGTTTGAGAAGTTTGTTCCTTTCATTCAGTTCTTTGTGCCAGCATTTGTCTTTCCTTCCATTTTCTCCTGAGACAGGGCCTCAGTATGTGTCTGAGGCTGGCCTTGAACTCGGGGACAGCTGGATTGCAGATGTGTGCCACCAGGTTGAACACAATTGTTTTTCTTATTCTCATACTCAAATTGAGGATTTTGGGGTTGTTTCTTGCTCTTCATTTGGTTCCAGGTGATTTGTCACTCTGACGTGTGTAGTTGTCCTAACATGTAAGCTTTAAAACAAAGGTGGCGAGCACTATGCTGGTATTTATGGGAGATTGTATATATATCATAAAAATCGCCTCTGTCACTTTCTTGGAATTTCAGAATCAAGTATTCACACAACTTAAATTTTGATACTTGCACCAGTTACTGGGAACTGCTAAATATTTAAATACTAATATGCTAACAGATCTTTTAAAAGTTTCTTATTTAAGTATCATGCCATATCAGTTCATAAGAATAGGAAAAAGTTTTTGTTTTTCAAACTTAATGCTTATTGTTATTAATACAGAAGGCTAAGAATTGAGAAATACTTGAAATATTTCAGATTACTTAAATGCAGATGAAATGTTAACTGGGAATTCAGGAAGTTTGTGTTGAAGTGCAAACTCTGTTTTGTTTTGCTCTGAGATAGAGTCTGCTGTGTAGCCTTGGTTGGTCTGTAACTCTCCGTGTAGACCAACTGCCCTCCAACTGCCTCCTGAGCTAGGATTAAAGGTCTGTGCCACCATGCCCAGAGAAAGTACAAACTCTTAATTTAATTTGGTCTGTTAAATTTTAAGTTTTGGCCTATGAATCAAAATATAAATTTTAGCCTGGCAATGCAGTTTCTCAGACAGAACTTTGAGGATACTAAAGCAGGTGCTTAGAGATGTAGATAGGCCATAGTATGTGTGCTGATGAAATGACGAGGTCAGGTGGCGCTGTCTGCCTCTGCCCCATTGGATGCTCCTTTGGAACTGGAATGCACATCGATATTACAGACTGAAAGAGTTAACAGAACACTTTGGAAAACCTACATTTGAAAACGTAAAGTGTGGTGGAGACCATTCACAGGACATTTCCTGCTAGTTTTCTCTAAATGTGTTTTATGTTCAAAGAAGGATTCAGACCAGGAGTCGGCAAACTCAGTTTAGGATTAGCGGTCTCCAGGTGATATTCTTACGTGTTTCATTCGGAAGTGAAAACTAGAAACATCAGAGACACAGAACTCCAGGTGTGGTGGCGCATAGACATGACTCAGCTACTCGGGCAGCAGGGCTAGAGCGTCCTTAGTTCAACATGAGCCTTATCCGAGCTATCAGGCTATCTCAGAATTAATTAAAACGTAAAACTTAATTCTTAAACGTGATCTGTAAAAAGCAGATAGTGGATAGGATTTGGTGGACTTGTAATCTAGACTAAACCTAAATATCAGTGTTTTGATTTCTTTATACAGTTCCTGTATTTGAATTCTTGAAAGTGTGAATATATGTTTTTTTTAGCTTGTTGGAGATGTAGCTATTTTCATTTTTGTGAGGAAAGTTTTACGTTGCACACTGTGAGGAGCTTTAATTTTGTACACTACACATTGGGTTGTTTGTTCTGTGTGTTTTGATGTCTGTGTTCCCTGTTGGTTTGTTACAGGCTCAGCAGTCACTGAACTTTATCCACTCGAAAATCTCACTGAAAGCTGCAGGAGACAATGCCGTGATCGGGAACAGTGCTGTCTCCCCAGAAGTGGTGTGTATTTCCTGTAGCCCTGGCTTTCTAGGCCAGTTGTCCTGTGGATGTTTTGAAGAACAGACATGTGCAAGACCAGTCTTTGGCTCCAAGCTGTGCGTCCATGTTTGGACGGGGGCAGACTCAGGGATCAAATGTTTCTTATTAACACCCTACGTGGCCTAGGGGAACCCTAGTTCTCCTTCAGTAAAAGAAAATAGCAGTACTACCTGTCCTAGGGTTGTGAGAGGGCACAACCTTGAAGAGGGGGAAGCTCTGGCACCCAGTCAGAGCCCGGTGTGTGGCGTTATGGTTAGAGCTGTTGGAGGCATGCTCTCTTTTGTGGACAGGTGGCTTTTCTTTTTTTATTTTAATTTTTTTAACATAATTTTTTTGTCTTCTGAAAAGAAAAAATACATTATTTCCAGTATGCACAGACTAGATTTTCCTCTGTGGTTGGTATTTTAAGCAGCATAGTTTCTTCTGTGCCAGATAGTGTGTGCCACTAATCAGCAAGCATTTTTCTGTTCAATTTTTACTACTGCTAATTCTTTAAATAAATGTTCAGCTTTTCCACATTTATATTTTTTAAAATATCATCTCTTGTTTTTGCGTTTTTTCAGGAGGCTCCTGAGAAAGAGACAATGTCTGTGAGTCTCAATCAGACTGTGATTCAGTTACAGCAGTTGCTTCAGGAAGTCAATCAACAGCTCACGAAGGAGAAATGATCCTGGCTGCGGGTATGGACACTAAATCCTGCTGCTTCTTTATGAACACCATAGTGGGGGGGAAGTACGTCTAAATGTACTCTCCGTCAGATCAGTTCTCCTTCCCTGTGGAGAAAGAAGATCCCTTTCCATCCCTGTTGGTTTCCAGCTTTAGCTGTGACCTTTCTTGTTTGTTTCTCTCATGGTGTATTTTGAAGTCTTTTGGTCTAGAGGAAAAGCATCTTAGTGTGGTTATTCAGCCTTCTGTCGAGCAGCTTCTCTGTGACTTGGCTACCTGCCTTGGCTGCCCGTCTGTTGTCATGATGCCTTCAATTGCCCATTAGTGGATTCTGATCCTAGGTCAGGGCAAGTGTCTCTGTGATATTTCCCTCCCTTTATGACTTGTGGTGCTTTGGCTTTGTTTTCTCAATGCTGGACTGAAAATGAAGCCATCCTCACTTAGAAACATGAAATGTGTACACGGCATTTATTGTATACCTAAAGATGGCAGCGTCAGATTCCCATGGTTTCTGTAGATGGAAGGGGGTTTGGCATGATTTGTTTTGTTTGTTTCTTGTTTTGTGGTGACTTGCTCAGGCAGTTTTAGGCCCCCACTGATCTGGAATTACAGCAGCACCACCACACCAAGTTGGTGTTTTGTTTGAGTTTGCTTTTGTAGATAATCCAAGAAATTTACTTTTTTATACTTTAAGTGAGAGTTTTGCTTTGGGAGAAATAATAAATCCATCATTAGATCATGGTATGCGCGCTTGTTGCTTACATAACTGTAGAAGCTCAGCTTTAGCAGCATTTAAAAATGCCTTGTATTCCTGCTGCTGAATGGAGGAGGCTTTGTTATCAGTGTTTTGATTTCTTTAAATGATTTAAATCATACTGCCTAGGGAAGAGCATTTGAATATACACAGAATATTTCAGATAGTCTTCTTTTGGGACAGTTTGCTCCAAAATAATGGTGATACCCTGTCCATATAAAGGGGCAACTCAAGCTGCCACTCAGAACCCATACCATAACACCCCATAGGTGGGTTAGGTGTGTGAAAAAGTTGACAGACTTATCTTGTGATGTGGCAGGCATGCCGGTGACACTTTCTATTCAGGACCCTTACCCTCTAGCCTACCTACGCTCCTACTCTTAGAAATGCTAACCTCCGCTCAGAAGACAGTGCTCACTCCTGACAGCGTAAGCTCCTTTTTCCGTTTTCTCAAGTCCTGTTTCAGGCACTTTGCTCTCCCAGAGGCAGACAGCTTTGCTTTCTGTTTCTAGGGAGCGTCTGGCATTTCACCTCTTCTTCCTGTGGTTTGCTTTCTGTTTCTAGGGAGTGTCTCGCATTTCACCTCTTCTTCCTGTGGTTTCAGCCTCCCTGCTGTGTTTCTGCAGGACCACATTCCTTTCTTTAATCTTGTTTCTCCTGCAGATCATCAGTTGAAGTTTTTTGTTTGTTTGCTTGTTTAAATAAAACTTTCGTTTGTTTGTTTCTTTCACTTTTTTGAGACAGGGTTTCTCTGTATAGCTCTGACTGTTCTGGAACTTACTCTATGTAGCAGGCGAGCCTCGAATTTAACAGAGGTTTGCCCGTCTTTGCCTCCCGAGAGTTGGGATTAAAGGTGTGCACCATCATCTTGAATTTTTAAGTTTCCTTTTCACTTATTAACAAGAATTCCGTTTTTTCTTTCCTTGCTATAATTTCTTCATCTACTCTAGAATAACTTCTATCTAAAACTACTTTGCCAACATCATTTATAATTTGCTGAAGCTTTTCTTTGCATATAGTGAGTGGTATAGATATTGGAAATATGGGCAAAAGATGCAAGTATGCAGATATGGTGCTATGAAAAGGGCTTTAAAAAAATGTCCTGAGATTGGCTACTGCTTCCTGATCCAGCCTGTGTTTGTGCTTATGTTGTGGTTTATGCATTCAGTCTGTTCAGCTCTGGTGCCCTAGGTTTGCATTGTTC
Organism: Microtus agrestis; assembly: GCA_902806775.1. NCBI lineage: Eukaryota > Metazoa > Chordata > Mammalia > Rodentia > Cricetidae > Microtus > Microtus agrestis. The sequence continues at coordinate 74,471 of CADCXT010004346.1, read as the reverse complement.
TGACCAACAGTAGTACAATGACTTCTCAGGGTTATTCTCTTTTTAAGACACACCTAAAAGTCTCCTCAATCCTGAGACTCTCATTTGGATTACCATCAGGGGGAACTGCTCTGGATCTCATGAAACATGCATGGGATACAGCATGGGGGTCTCTTCTGCCTGTGCTCTAAATGGATTGCTTTCTTATCTTTTACAGAGTGAAGTCTTTGGGAAATTACTCCTGAGAAGTTAACAGAAGGCGTTGTATTATATTTTGCCAAATTAAAGCCTTATTTATGTTTCCCCCTTTCTACTTTGTCAGACACTGAACAGTTTTGTCTTTTCTAACCCTTGTTAGACTACTGACTTAAAGAGAACACACTTTAAAAGCCAACTCTGTAGACACCTCCAGAGTTTAGTTTTATAATAAAACTGTTTGAATAATTAGACCTTTACATTCCTAAATATAAAATAAATGTCATCGTTTACCTTGTTTTGCTCAGTTGTTCAGAAGATCAAAGTGGTGTAGACAACATGAAATTCAACATTTTAATAATGATGTTGTTCACTGCTTTACTCAGCATTTGGGAAGTAACTGCCACTGACATCAGCTCCAGGAAACACTTTTGTTGCTAATGTACTCGGCAAATAAAGGGACACTTATTATTCAGATACGACCCACTCTGATTCTCATTGAGTTTAACAGTGTCATTAGCACTTGGGATCATTTAGAATGCAGTTTCTAATTGCAGCCACCAAACAAGACAAGTCCTGTCTAGACCTTTGTGTCCTCTGTGGGACAGGGCTGTGTCAGGTGCCATGGTGTGTGGCTGAAGACAAGGAAGGTGCAGGCATGCAGGTCCCACCCACCATGGGGGGGGAGGCTCTACTTTATTTTACCATCACTACTCTTGTTTTAAAGCAACATCTGGGAAATTTTCCTGTCCAAAGACGCTGTCATATTGTCGTGCATTCTCTTTGCTGTCGGAAGGGTGTGTGTGTGAAGAGAGAGAGAGAGAGAGAGAGAGAGAGAGAGAAGGGGTGGACACTGTTTTCTTCAAATGGCAATAACAGTTGACAACTATCTTGTACCATCGAGCATTAAAGTACTTTTTAGTATTATTGGTGTTTCTTTTTTAAAAATTGCTTTTTATTTTTTGTGCATGAGTGATTAGCTTCCATGCACGTATGTGTAACACATGTGTATAGTGCCTCTGGAGGGCAGAAGATACCAAGCCTGCTAGAATTGGAGATTAAAGATTTGTGAGCTGCCATGTGGGTACTGGGAATCAAGGTCTCCTGGAAGAGCAGAAGTTCTCTTAACCGCTAAGGTATCCTTCCAGCTCTTATTACTCTTTTCTTGGACAAAGAGTCATGCTTCTCCCACACAGAGGTTTTGCACTTCATATTCTTTCTGTTTAGAGCTGTTTTATTTTGAAGTAGGTCTAGTGGTGTACGCCTATCTTAGCTAGGGTTTCTATGCTGTGAAGAGACACTGTGGCCATGACAGCTCTTATAAAGGAAAACATCTAATTGAGGTGGCTTGCAGTTTCAGAGGTGAGAAGCATGGTGGCGTGTAGGCAGACATGGAGCTGGAGGAGTTGAGAGTCCTACACCTTAATCTGCCGGCAACAGGAAATGAACTGTGCTTTGGGAATAGCTTAAGCATATATGAGACCAATAGTGACACACCTCCTCCAACAAGGCCAAACCTTCTAATAATGCCATTCCCTAAGAGCCAGGCATCTAAAACGTGAGTCTGTGGGGCTGTACCAATTCAAGCAACCACAACACTCATTAAACTTCAGTTGATAAGCAGAGGCAAGAGGATCATGAGTTAGAAGCTAGCCTAGGCTAGAAAGTAAGACCCAATCACAAAGCAACAGTGGCTTCTTTTGTTTTAAATGTCATTTTAACCCCCAATTACTTGCCCCCTCCCTCAATGTTGTAAGCACACATTGATGCATCTTTTCCCTGTGAAGTGGTGGGATATTCACGATAATGCTCTACTCATATTGGGGCATGTATAATTTTTAATGATTTCTTATATAAAATCATATGAGAAATTTTTGTCCCTGGAGAATGTCAGTCTAGCCAGCTTCTGGAGTAACATAGGGAAAGGTGACCACGTTCCCATTCAGTGATGGCTCGGTTGGGCAGTTGTAGCTCTGTGCTCTCAGTCTTTGGCTTTAGGTTAAATATTCCTAGAGCTGCAGTCGTACAGGCAGTGAAAGGCTTTGCTAGTCCCAGTGCTCATCTTTCCACTGTCTTAGAACGTATGTGTTTGGGAGCATACTTGTCGATACTCCGGAAGAGAATGGCCAGGTATGGAAGGAATGGGTGGGAATGCCCATGAAGCAGCCCATTTCCCTTGGTGTGAGAAAGCGCACCAGTTTCCTAGAAGTCAGTGACACTGTGTAAAAGCCTAGGCTAGTGAGGGAGTTACTGTACTGCCCACAGAACTGCAGCTATGACCGGTGCTGTGAGGACTTCCCTAGATGCTGTGTGCTATAGATATGAAATACAGCTCTCTTGCTCCCTAGGTCTGTGTGTTGAAGACTTGTCCCCAGCTGGTGGCTTTAGTGATAGGTGATGTATCATAAAGGTTCTCGCCTCCAGCAGGTAATGTGTCATAAAGGTTCTCGCCTCCAGCAGGTGATGTATCATAAAGGTTCTCGCCTCCAGCAGATGATATAAAGGTTCTCACCTCCAGCACACATTCACTTTGGCTTAATATTCCCCAGTCAATGAAGTCAGCCAATTATAGACTGCAACCATTGTCCAAAATAAATCCCGCTGTAAGTGGTTTTTGTCATGTCCAGCAGTGGAAGGAGATTGCTGTGTGTGAGAGGAGCAGAGACCACCAGAAGAAGGCTGCCAGTAGCACCCTCCTGTGAGAGAGTCCATTATCTGGCTCCTCACAGAAGACAAGAGAGTGTAGGAAGGAAAGAACAGTCTTTCTTACCAGAGCTGGGCTGCCAAGGTCAGTGTTTGTGTAAAACACAGGGCAAGGTGGAGACTGACTGGCTAAGAAGACTTAAGTTTAGGTGATAACAGACTGGTTGGTAGGTGTTTCTCATTTCACTCAGGTTTTGCTTTCTGCTTCCCTAGAATAATTTCACGTTTGTTGGTAGAGTTCTGTTATCTAGCAATATGCTCCAATTTATTGTGTACTAACTAGCTTAAAAGCACTTGGAGTGCATGTTTTATTCTTCACCAGGTTATATTGAGGTAGGCGAGGGATAGACCTCTGTCACCCTCTTCCTTGTAGATGTGAAAACCTGGGCTTGGCCTCTCAGGAGAGCCAGTCCTGAGGCTAAGCCTTCTGGCCTGTGTCTGACATGTGAACATATACATATCTACATACACATCTCTGTAATGATGTGCATGTAATTGTAGCTGGAGAAAATTTAAGATTGTGCAGGAAAGGTCAATTTAAAAGGAGAGGTTTGTTCCTGGTGCCATTGTGCCTTCCTTGTCTTCTCCTGCCTACCTCAGTGGTTCTCCCAAGGGTGGCACCAGGGGCCTTGAAGGTCAAAACCAATTTCATAAGACACCATCTGCCCTTTTCACCGTGACACTTGTGCTACTCCAAGGAAGCAGTGTCTTCCAGCCATGACCGGACTGGTGCACATAAAGACTCAGAGACTGGCGGTGGCATGCACCAGTTTTCGCCAGATGGAGTCGCAGCACTGCTGAGAGGAGGTGGACACGGCTCCCACCCCTAACCAAGAAGCAATCTGCACTTGATACCCACTGGCAAAGGAAAACTACCTTTCTCCAGTGGAGTCTCACTGAGTATATAAACTGCACCTTAGGGTAGGTTTCATGCCCAGGCGTATGTCATAAAATGAGCTCAGTGGTGTTCTTAGTTTGCTTTGTTTGGGTGTTTTTTGTCTTACTGATCTTTTGCTTGTATATTCTGGTTTCTGTTTTTTGGTGGGCCTTTTTTTTTTTTTTAAGAGAGGGTGTGGAGTTGGGTGGGTGGAGAGACGGGGAGGATTTGGAAGAAATCGGGACGGAAAAGCATGATCAGCTATGCTATATGACAAAAAGGGTTTTAATAATTTTTTGGTTTTAATTTTAATACATTAAATATTGTTACAAAATAGATTCTTAAATCTGAAGGAATTCTCAGACCAAAAAATTGGAGAGCCACTGTTTCTGCATACTGTTTCTTTCCTGTAGTTTTTTGATGGCATCTGGCAATTATCCATACTTTAAAAAGTGTATCTTGTTTTGTATTTTTATAATTTTCATTTTGCTCTTTGACAACTTTTGTGTAAAATTTGTTTTAAATAAATTAATTTTAAGCTGTTTTTCTCTGGACTACTTTGTTACAAATTTTTATATGTAAGGATTTGTTGTCTTTGAATATATTAAAACGGTACTTGACACCTATAGGAAATAAGAAGCAAAACAGCCTCCTCTCATTTATCAGTTATTAGCATGTTTATTTGACTTGAACTATCTCTTGTGAACATGTAATCCATGTTGTCATGTACCCAGAGAACTGCACATACCCAAACAATATGCTTTGTATGCTTTGAAAATGTGTGTAGGTCTTTGTGCCGTTTGTAGTTTAGCAGCAGACTTAAGGCCGTCTGCCGAGGCTAAAGCTGGTTTGTGGCATGTGCACATGGGTCCGTCAAGCGGTTTGCACGCTGGTTAGTTTGCATTCCACAGGGAATAAACAGGAGCTTGCTCGTTCTGTGACTTCACAGATTGATCTAGATTGCTTTCGTCAGCAACACGGGAGCGCACTGAGAGACCTTATGGCTTGTTTAACAGCGGTCTGTGTGGTACATGTATACCATTGGCTACATTTTGCTGTATCCCTACACTGTAGCACGACAGCTGAGAAAATGAACAAAAGCATTAACTGCAAAACATTTCTGTGTCTCTGCTTCCTTGTTCCCAGCAGCTCATATGCTTCTGTCACTGAGGTTACTTTGAACTTTCTCAGATTTATATATATGGAATCAGGTATAGCTTTGTCTGGTTTCTTTGACTCACGGTAATAAACATAGTTCTATATTTCTGAGTGTATTGTACTATGTACACTGTATATTATAATTGGCTGGCCCACTCTGGGAATGAATGTTTGAATATATTCTTATTTGCATTCTGTTGCTATGGTAAACACTGTGACCAAACCCAGTTTACACGACTTAATCCCAGGCCATCGCTGAGGGAATTCAGGGTGTGGAGTGGGTCTGGAGCAGACGGAGGAACACTGCTGACTCGCTCAGTTACCTTTCTCACACCTAGAATCACTTGCCCATAGGTGGTACTGGCCACAGGGGACTGGGCCCTTCTACATCAGGTAACAGTCAGAAGACATGTCACAGACTTGCTTCCAGGACAGTCTGATGAACCTGTTTCCTCAAACTGGGCCATTACAGAGAAAGCACGAGCGTTTATCTCTAAGACTTGTGTAACTAAGTGTACAGCCCAGCACGAAGCTCACGTGAGATGTCCAGAGTCGCCCTACAGGATAGTACACGTCAGCTTTGTCCCTGGTGCCAATGTAGGGTCTGTTCAAACTCAGGGTTTATCCGCTTTATGGGGGAGGTGAAGAGGCTAGGAGTCTGCACCAGGAAAGAGGCTGGCAATGCTTCTGGTGTCCGTCTGGACCTGATGTCCATGCGAGGAGCAGGGCAAGCATTTATGGTGGACGTCTTTCCTGGAAGAGAGCGGTGGGCTCTGAGTGGTTTATGCAAGAGTTGTGGCTGCTGCCCGCAGCTGCTTTTGTGGATTAGGAAGAGAATAGATTGGGAGGGGAAGAGCATCGGTGAGGCTCTGTTCTTACCCACGGGCTTTTGTTACCTAAGTCTTGGTTCACCGTACACATCTTCTCCCATGATGCATCTGCTTTTAATCATACTAATGGTCTGTTATGCATAGGCATAAGATGGTAAATATGCATTCTCCTAAAGTTCATGTTGCCTAATTGTGCGTGTACCCTCAACCAGCTTACTATCCCTAGTTTCGGGAATGTTTTAGGCTTTGTTTGACCACAAAAGGGGAGTTACTAAAAGGATTTCTAAGGAGGGAGCTACAGCTTGGAGTGACCTGATTGCTTTGTTTGGAGAGGGGTGTACTGTTTCTCCTTTCCCATGGAGTCCAAGGTTGTTGAGTGCACTATTGCATAACAACAACAACAAAGTTACAAGTATATGAGACACTTGTCATAAACCTGCACAGTACAACACTCCTCGGAACAGTGGCTGAATGTGCTTGAGATGGCATCTTTCGGAGGATTCTAGGCATCACATGAAGAGATAAGAAGCATCTCCATCTACAGAAAAGTAAACTGTAGGGTACAGCAACAGTGCTTGAGATACTTTGACCATGCTATGAGAAGGAGTAACAGCAGATACCTGAAGATAGTACAGCTTGAAGGGGTGCACAGAATAAGGCGAAGAGGAAGGTCCCCCCCCAAAAAAAAACGCTGGATAGTCAGTCAGTATAAAGGAAGACTGTGGAACCTTGGGTGTGACAATAATGCAAGCATCTAGGACTGCCCAGGACAGGAACAACTGGAGAACCGCCATAAACGGGCTGCCCATGTGTGCTTAAGCATTGCTGGGGCATAAATGATGATGAAAAATGATGTCTAGAGCATAAGGCAAGCAGTGGCCTGGGCTACTAAGCCTTCCCCATGCTTGCCCGCATCATGAGTCCGTGCACTAATGTCATTTCTGCTCCCCTTCCTACTTCAAGTCCCAACACCCACTTCTTGACCACGCTAGACACCAGCTCCACGGTAGAACTAACTACTAGGTTTTCAGTATTATTCCTCCGATCCTGACTGTCAGATGCCAGGCACACAGGCTTGAGGGGAAATGTACCCTCATGGACTTCCTAAGGAAGCCTGAGTAATTGACAGAGCAGTGGGAGCTTTGGCAGCACAGAGTCCGAATGGCAGATTCTATTCCCACCATCTTTATGACAGCCGCAGTCTTTGATTTTCAGTATTTTAGTGATCTGTGTCATAGCACACTTGATGAACGCACCTGACTCCCAGCCTGTCTCATGGGATCCTGTTTACCTGCTTCCACCTGTGGAGCTGACCGGAGGTCTCCTGGCCAGAGCATTTAGGTGAAGGGTGAGCTAGCGCATATGGTGATTAGGAGGGTTGGAGGCTGGGACTGTTGTGTGTCGGGATAGAGCCAGTGCCCTTCCCTGTGATTGTTGGCTAGTCTAGATGGGATGGAGTCCAGAAGAAGGAAGAGCATGTGTAATTTGATGTCTTAGGCTCTTTAAGTGTTGGGGAGTATCTGGAAGTCCTTAGTGAATTAGGTATTATTCACAAGTCTGGCCTTTGGTGCTCCCCAGAGCCCAGTTAGCCAAAGGTCTTTGGGTTCTCAGGTGTGCCTGGGTATGGCTTGGCCTGTGGTACACCAGATGACATCCACAGGTGGTGGCTGGCTCAGCTGCACACTGTCAAAGCCTCCAGCTCTGCTGTGACTACTCCAGCTCAGACCAGTGAGCTCACCAGCCTCGTGGAGCATCCTCCATGCCTACTGCCCCAATGCCAGGCCCTTGCTACCAGTGTTGCTGCGTGTTAGCTCTACGTATGCCTTTCGTTGTTCACGGAAGGTAGATCTGGAGTCTTTCTTTAAAAAATTTTATTTATTCCATGTGTCTTTTCATCTGCCCTCCACCCCTGTTACACCCCCCCCCATAAAACAAAATTTAAGAGAAAAAAGGAAAGAAATAAAGGGGAAAAGTTAAAAAATCTTGTCATGGAAGCTGCAGTGTGACTTAGTCATGCCGAAAACCCCTTCGTCCATGTATCTTTTTTTTTTTTTTTTTGGTTTTTTGAGACAGGGTTTCTCTGTGACTTTGGAACCTGTCCTGGAACTAGCTCTGTAGACCAGGCTGGTCTCGAACTCACAGAGATCTGCCTGCCTCTGCCTCCCGAGTGCTGGGATTAAAGGCGTGCACCACCATCGCCCGGTCCATGTATCTTATAAGTGCTTATTACAGAGTCATTGGTCTGCCTCAAGGCCTCTGGTTTCTACTACACGGTCGATGCTGGACCCTCACTAGGACTTTTCCTGCTGTTGCCCTGTTTTCTGGAGGCCCTGCAGCTTTGGGTATGCGGGTCAGGTTCCTTCACGTGTTCCAGCAGGTCATAGGTGGGGTAGATGTTTGGGCAGCTGTAAGGTGGGTCTGGGTTTGGGCAGCTGTAAGGTTGGTCTGCCCAATGAGAAATGGGGACAACTCTTCCGTGTTTACATCTTTGGGGCTAGCTCACCCACACATGCGCAATAGAGAGCTGGGTCTTAGAGCTTTCTCCAAAGTTGCTGCCCTGACTAAGCTCTGTCAGCACAAAGTGTAGGAGGGATGTGGCCTGGGAGCACCTCCTCGTTCTGGAGGTTTCCATCTTGCTCCTGGACAACAGCTGTCAACAGCATGTGTGGGATGCATACACTAGTGCTCAGCCATGTTGAGTGTCAGCTCCAGCCCCAGGAAGATTCTCCAGGCGATGGTGGGCATCCCTTTGGCCAGCCCAGGGTAGAAGAGTGTTTCTTGACTTCTAGTATAGCAGACAGAATAATGGCCCCAGAGATGCGTGTGTTATAATCTCTGAGGAGGAATTACAGTTGTGGGTAGAATTGAGGTATTTGACAGGTTATTCTGGATTATCGGGGTGGGGTGGGGGTGAGGTGGGCAATGAAATTATAAGAGTCCTTTAAATGCAGAAAGGGGGAGGAGGAATTCAAAGACAGGTGATAACAAGAAGACTCTGAAGAAAGAAGGGCCACTAGAGGTGCAACCGCCATCCTGTGTCCAGGAAGGAAAGGGTCAAAGTCTGCGGGAGAATCAGCCATTAAAAATGTCCCATCTTAGAAACAGCTTACCTCCAGACTTCAGGGTATGCAAAAGAAAACAAAAACAAAAAAAAAAAACAATCACTAAAACACCACAGTGATTTCCACTCTGGTCAAGTCCTGCCATGCCACACTAGAAAAACAATCTTCGCGGTTTGTTTCACACTTAACACAGCTTTCCATCCAGAGTCACTGATGGTACTCGTTTTTTTTCCAACTATCTTAGATTTCCTAATTCTGTGAGTACCTTGGCGCCAAAGACAATTTTACTCATCTCAGTTACCCCCAAAGTCTACTGCTGAGCCTGGATCCTAAGAGCGTACTAACAACTCCCTAGTTCTTTGTTCAATGAGTGAATGGGAGGAGGGGGGACTGGTGGCAGTGAGCCCAGCAGAGCGACAGTAGCAACTGAGAATCCAGGCCAGAGGGAACCAGCCTCCAATCAGAGAAATGGGTGGATGGAGATTGCTGGCAGATCTTGAAAGTGAGGTGGGTTTGGGAATCCACCAGCTTATGACTGGGGCAAGACCTTCAGCCATGTGAGTTTCTGTCATCTGCAGACTGAACAGGAGGAGAGTGCACCGTGTACAGAATGCTCGTCCCGTGCTAGAGTGCAGTGTGTACAGAATGCTCGTCCCGTGCTAGAGTGCAGTGTGTACAGAATGCTCGTCCCGTGCTAGAGTGCACCGTGTACAGAATGCTTGTCCTCTGGTAGAGTGCAGTGTGTACAGAATGCTTGTCCCGTGCTAGAGTGCACCGTGTACAAAATGCTCGTCCCGTGCTAGAGTGCACCGTGTACAGAATGCTCGTCCTCTGGTAGAGTGCAGTGTGTACAGAAGGCTCGTCCCGTGCTAGAGTGCAGTGTGTACAGAATGCTTGTCCCGTGCTAGAGTGCAACGTGTACAAAATGCTCGTCCCGTGCTAGAGTGCACCGTGTACAGAATGCTCGTCCTCTGGTAGAGTGCAGTGTGTACAGAAGGCTCGTCCCGTGCTAGAGTGCAGTGTGTACAGAATGCTTGTCCCGTGCTAGAGTGCAACGTGTACAAAATGCTCGTCCCGTGCTAGAGTGCACCGTGTACAGAATGCTCGTCCTCTGGTAGAGTACTCCTGCTTAGTCACACAGGTCATCACTGGCCAGACTGTAGAGAAGGAAGAAGCGTTTTTCAACTGTCTATCCAAGACAAGATTAGATAGTAGGGAAGTGTGAAGGTTATGGAGAGAAGAAGGTGAGAATTCACAAGAGCAGGGAATCCAGCTGGTGGGAGTGTGCAGAGTAACTTCAAGATGTTAGCAACCTTCTCTATCCCTGGAAAGAAAGACTATTTAAGTGAGCTGAAGCCTTTTAGGAAGCTTAAGAGAAACAGAATTAGAGGCAGCCTGCCTTTAGTTGGCTTGTGCCAACTGCTTATACGGCTTTGATTATAGTTTTCAATGAGTCCCAGGAGGCTTGGGGTCAGAAAAAAAGAGTCAGACGTATTCAGGTTTAATATGAAGACTCGAACGCCACTCTGCGGGCACAGTAGAAGTCTCGAGAGGGTTGTGCCTAGCAGATTTCTACAGTTAATGAAGCCCAACAGCTAGATAACAGGAACTGTGATAGAGGGCCATCAGCCACAAGAGTGCAAAGGATGCTGCGGGGCGAGGCAGGTGACACAGCAGAGGGGAGGTCGCTCCTTTACCAGATCACTGGGGACAGTGACAAAACCCCTCTTTACTGAGGTCCTCAGGGGTCAAGTGTTGCTTTAATCTTGATTTCTTTTTTGTGGGGTGGCCCGATTATGTGCTCATTTTTAGGAGGAGATTAACACCTACCAACAGGAGGAGGTAGAATCAGGGTTCTGGTGCATGTGGTTGCCAGATGTAGCCATCTCTTCCTCTGTCACCCAGTGCATAGTATCGCACAGACGTTCATCTGGGCAGTGTGTGCATGCATCTGCGTTCAGAAGGACCTTCCTGCCTCATACTCATCTGGAAGCCTGCTAATCAGAAGGAACAGAGCATCATGGCTATCCTGAGCTGAAGTTGAGAAAGCCAGGGGGAATGCTCAGGCAGAGCTCAGTGAAGAAAGCCCTCCGCACAGGAGGCTAGACATGGGGCACATTATTCTGGACGTTGCTGTGAGGGTGAGCCCAGGTAAGACAAGCTTTTAAGGTGATGGGCTGTTTTTTCTAACACTCTACACTAGTGAGAGTGGGTTCCACACATAGAACTGAAAACTTGAATGGATCAAGGACACCACACCACCTGAGAGGCTCCCACCCACAGCCACCTGGCTTGGGCAGAGCAGATGACACCAGAGAGGTCCTCTATCTACACCTCATGGCCCGTGGGTGCCACTTCAGTAAGCAAGTATGTGTTAGAGAGATGGGAGAGGAGAAGTAGAAGGGTTTGTGCACTATGAGGAGAGGTGGAGCTGGAGATGAGAGGGTGATGAGGGACAGCCTGATGTGATAGCCTATGCTGCCACCTGAGGCCATGGTATTGCCCTGGCTTGTGCTGCCACCAAGAGCCATGTCCAAGTCCGTGACCCTGCAGCAGCGGGGGGCCTGGATCAATATCCGGGGCCCACGTTACCATCAACGGCCATGTGGATATTCCTGTCTAGGCTGCCCATGTCAGGGAGTTGTGTAGAATGGTCCCACCCCTCATCAACTGGTTGGTGATGTGTGGGCACAGGAGAGATGCCCCTCACTACCTGTGTTAGGTGGAGAGACGGCCCTGCCCCTCATTGGCTACAGCACTCAGGCCAGTGGGCCCTGGTCAGCACAATGGATCTGATCCTGTTGATGGGGGGAGCTGGCCCCAAGAGCATGAGAGCGGGTGAGCTGGTCCTGCCGCTCACCAGGACCCAGACCAGGGCTTTGAGTTGGTCCACCCCAATATCTGCCTTGTCTAAAAACCGCTGGAACTGACTGAAGGGGCCAGACCTACAGACCCCAAACTGCAGGATCTCCAAGACACAGGGCAACAATGGGATACTCAAGAGGAGTCCCAGTGAGGATTCAGTACAGATGGTGCAGCAGAAGCCAGAGGCCTGGAGCCAGACCAATCATCGCAGTGAACGTTTGCGGGGAAAGCTGTTTGGGCTGACGGGGGGGGGGGGGGGGGGACGGGGACTGCATGAAGCACTATGATATATCCTAGCTTCCAGGGCTAGATTTTTGTTTTTGTCCTAATTGAATTTTAATTGATTAATCTTGTTTGTTTTTGTTTTCTTTGGGGGGAAGGTTGCAAGGGCAGAGGGAAGATATGGAGGGATGGGGAGATGAGTGGGATTGGGGTGGACGGTGTGAAATTCACAAACAATAAAAAGTTAAACAAACAAAAGCACTAGACCAACCTCGGTGAATTGATGAGGTTCAAATTCAGTGAGAGGACCTGTCTCAAAGACCGAAGATGGAAGAACTGGAGAGCTGGACTCGTTCAGAGCCCTGGCTGCTCTCCCAGAGGACCCAGGCTCAAGTCTCAGCACTCACATGGGTGGCTCACGACTGCCTAACTCAGTGTCCTTCTCTGGCCTTCAGGGGCACCAGGCACTCACACGGTATAGACACACATACGGGAAAAATGTCCATACTCATAAATTAACAGCCATAGCACAGAAGGTGGAGAGCGATCAAAAAGAAACGGACACCTGATGTCCACCTCTGGCCTCACGTGCACCCACCCACACACCCTGCACACACTAAAAGTAGCAAGCACACACACCACACCATATACACCTGCAAATAAATCCTAACAGGTTTTGTTTGCAATTTAAAAATGTGTATGTGCCTTATATGTATAAGTGTATGTGAAATATGTATGAGTATGTGAAAAATAAATGTGTGTATATATATAAGGTTTCTAATGTGAAGGAACACCATGACCACGGCAACTCTTATAAAGGAAAACATTTAACTGGGTGGCTTGCAGTTTAGAGGTTTATCGTCATGGTGAAGCATGGCAGCACACAGGCAGACATGGTGCTGGAGAAGGAGCTGAGGATTCTACATCTTGATCCCAAGGCGATGGGAAGCGGACTGACTGTCACACTGAGCAAAGCGTGAGCAAAGGGGACCTCAAAACCCACCCCCACTGTGGCATGCTTCCTCCAACAAGGCCACACCTTCTAATAGTGCCACTTCCTGTGGGCTTGTGCGGGGTCGATTTTATCCAAACCGCAGTATGTATGTATACCATGCACATGCCTGCACCTCAGGGTTAGACAGGGGCTCAGAGCCCTTGGAGCTGGAGCACCTGATGTGGGTGTTGGGAGCCAAGCTAGGGTCCTCTGTAAAGTAGAAAGTGCCCTTAAATGATGAAGCCATCTCTCCAGCCCCATGTTTGTGATTTTTTTTCTTGGAACTTGATCACACAGTTCTCAAGTGTCAATTTGGAGATGATAACGTTGGTTTCTGATATCAAAAGACCGACGGAGCCTGAGTCTAAAGCAGTGCTCAAGTGAGATGTGTTGGTGGGAGAATGTGTCCTGTTCTCCAGAGCTGCCCAGATACACAGGGTTACCTGCAGAAGCAAACCCAGGGACCTACAACACCACAGGAGCAAAAAGAAGCCTTCTTACCGCCACCAGCCCAGCGACATCACCTTCCTGGGGTCCTTTAACTTCCAATGCCTCCAACATTCCCGTGTTCAGACACTAGGGGGAGGTAAGAGACAATGCATATAAGCAAACTTGGTCTTGGAGGGAAAATAGTTTTCTTGAAAACAATGCTTAGGAACTTAGCATAGGGGAGCAGAGGTTTGTTTTCAGGGCTGCTGCCCTCCTTATCAAGGTTAGAGCTTTGGTCACACAGAGCCATCTTCCACTGGCCCCAGGTCAGCAGCCTTTCTGTTCTCTGACTTCTTGCCTGTCTCCCTGTGGAGCGCTACCGGTGGCCATTTCGGTTTTCTCTGGGGTGCCTCAGTCTCCATTTCACTCCGTTGCCATCTGAGCAACTGTCCTGCAAGGTTCCAAGTGGTGGCTCGCATGGCGTCCCTGAGCTTGGCCTGTCTGGATTCTGTGTATTCTATTCTGGATGGTTCCAGGCCATTCCAGCCCCACTTCTCTTCCTGTAGCGATTCGTTCTTTTCTCGTTCCATTGTTCTGAAATTCTACATCTGTTTTCATTTCCACTCTACCTGGTGGAAAGAATTGCCAGGCCGGGTTCCAGGCCTGTGATACCAACCAGCTCGTGCCTAGTTAGCCCTGAGCTATGGCCGACCCCTGCCACGCCAGGAGAGGTCGTAACCAGAGGCTGACCTGCTCCCCTGCTGGGAAAGGGCTGCTTACTTTGTGGCACTGATTTGCTGTCTCTTGGCTCAGCTGTTCTTGTGGCTGGCCACAGTCTCTTTTCTCCGTTCTTCAAAAGTTCTGTGACCATGCCCTCACTGCAGGGAATGCTCCGCTCCCCCAGGTACGCGTGACACCCCCATCGCAGCCTCAGTGGCTTCTCTGTGGTTTTCCTGGACTAGAGCCACACAGCATACCTGGTCTGCTATTGCTCTTAGCGCCATTCTGTGGACAGGTATAAACACCAGGGCTGTGTGCTGGGTGTGAGACACCTGAGATTGGGGCAGGCATGGCTAGCGCCTGGTGAGGGCCTCTTTTGGGTTGCAGTCGGCATACTTCTTGTGTCCATGAAGATAGGTGCCCGCCCACTTCTTTCTATGTGCTAAAAAAGAAGGCGAGAGAGCACTTGGCCCCTTTCGCTTGGGTACCAATCCCACTGATAAGGGCTTGACTTTCATGACCTGCGCGTCTCCTAGAGCCCACACTTCTCCTTTTGTTTTGTTTTGTTATTTGAGACAGTTCTTTCTATGTAGTTTTAGCTGTCCTGGAACTTGCCGTGTAGATCAGGCTGGCCTCAAACTCGTAGAGATCCACCTCCCTCTGCCTTACAGGTGCTGGGATTAAAGGTGTGTGCCACCACACCTAGTCCCAAGGCCACCACACCCAGCCCAAGGCCTACACCTCTTAACATATCACATCGGGAGTTAGAATTTGGGGAACACTGGTATCTAATCCCTAACAGGCTGTCCAAGGGAAGCATGGCTGTTCTTTTTTTTTTTTTTTCCTTTTTTTATTTCAGTGAAGTGAGGACTCAGTTTGCTGGAGTCTCCATGAACTGCATGGCTCATCTCCCTCCCGGTTGCCTCCCTTACCTCAGGGCTAGCAGAGGTCGGCTTGCATAGTGGCCCCAGATTTCTCTTGAAAACCCCGCTATTCCCAGACAATATCCTAGTTATGTTAATTGTCAGTTGGACAGAGCCCAGAGTCAGCTGAAGGAGCGCTTCTAGTTTATGTCAGCTCGGCACAAGCTAGAGCCATCTGAAAGAGGGAACCTCTATTGAGAAAATGCTCCCCGAAGATCCAGCTGTAAGCCATTTTCTTAATTGGCAATAAATGGGGGAGGTCTCAGCCTATTGTGACTGGTGCCATCCCTGGGCTGGTGGTTCTGGGTTCTATAAGAAATCAGATTGAGCAAGCCGGTAGGCAACATTCCTTCAGGTCCTCTGCCTCAGCTCCTACCTCCAGTTCCCGCCTTGCTTGAGTTCCCGTCTTGACTGTTCAGTGATGAACAGTGATGT
The DNA here is from genome assembly GCA_902806775.1 of Microtus agrestis. Lineage (NCBI taxonomy): Eukaryota > Metazoa > Chordata > Mammalia > Rodentia > Cricetidae > Microtus > Microtus agrestis. Next base: position 59,079 of record CADCXT010004346.1, on the reverse strand, counting down.
GGAGCTGTGAGTGAAAGAAGCCCTGTCCTCGCCTTGCTTTGGTTACAGTGTCACCACAGCTATAGCAGCGCTAACTAGGAAGCCTCATTTGAGATACTGGCTAAATCAGATTGCTCTGTGACCATGTCTTTGGGGGACTGTTGGAGGACTTCTTATTAACTAACTCTTACATCTTAAATTAACACATTTCTATTAATTTGTGTATTGCCATGAGGCTGTGGCCTACAGGTATGGTTCTGGTGCCAGCATCTTTCTCCTTCAGCAGCTACATGGCATCTCTTCGACTCTGCCTACTCTCTCTATCTCTCTCTTCCAGCTTGGCTATATCCTGCCCCTCCATAGGCCAAAGTAGCTTTATTCATTAATCAATAAAAGCAACATATATACAGAAGGACATTACTATGGTTCCTGTATCCAGTTTCTGTTTGAATTCTTCCTTGACTTCCTTCAGTGATGGGCTGTAATGGAAACAAACCCTTTCCTCCCTAAGTTGGTTTTGGTCACAATGTTTTTAGAAACAACAGAAAGAAGCTACAACGACAACTGAGGATCCAGGGGTTATGCTGCTGTGCTTGCTTCCCATAGCTTTCTGGATTATTTGCCAAGCAGATAGTCCTTCTTCTTCTTCTTCTTCTTCTTCTTCTTCTTCTTCTTCTTCTTCTTCTTCTTCTTCTTCTTCTTCTTCTTCTTCTTCTTCTTCTTCTTCTTCTTCTCCTTCTCTCTTCTCCTTCTCCTTCTCCTTCTCCTTCTCCTTCTCCTTCTCCTTCTCCTTCTCCTTCTCCTTCTCCTTCTCCTTCTCCTTCTCCTTCTCCTTCTCCTCTCCTCCTCCTCCTCCTCCTCCTCCTCCTCCTCCTCCTCCTCCTCCTCCTCCTCCTCCTCCTCCTCCTCTTCTTCTTTTTCTTTTTGGTTTTTCGAGACAGGGTTTCTCTGTAGCTTTGGAGCCTGTCCTGTAACTAGCTCTTGTAGACCAGGTTGGCCTTGAACTCACAGAGATCTGCCTGCCTCTGCCTCCAAGTGCTGTATTAAAGGTGTGCACCACCACCGCCAGGCTGCAGATGGTATTCTTAAGCTCACCGGTAAATACTGCATGTACGTCAACCATGGCCATGTCTTCATGGCTTGGCCAAGGGTGAGTCTCTGTTGGCTTGTCATTTTTATAGCTCTTTCTGTTATCAGTCCTTCAAGGTCCTTTCTGTTTATTTCTTTAAGCTATTACTTCCATTGTAAATACCACTACACTGTGCTCAAAACTGAAGGGTATAGGATTTACTTAAGGTGTTCTTTTGGTCAACCAAACGAAACTCTCAGTTCATACTTGTACCAAATAAAAGAGAAGAGAGAAGGGAAGTCCTTCTTCAAAAAATAAGTATTCTTATTTTATGTGTATGGGTATTTGACCTGAACAGATTTGTATGCACCACATGTGCACCCAGAAGCCAGAGGAGGGTGCTAGATCCCCGGGAACTGTATTTCCCGCCAATTGTGAAGCACCTTGTGGGTACTGGGAACTGAATTTTGGTCCTCTGTAAGAGCAGCCAGTGGTTTCAGCCACTGAGCCATCAGTCCCTGGAAGGCACCCCCACCCACCCCTTTTTTGTAGCAGAATGGCAGTTAATGAATACAAAGGAATGGTAGAATTGAAAAGTGCCATTTCAACCATCTTTATAATAATTCAGGAAAGAATTTTTTAGTATACGCTAAAGTCACTGAGTGAAAGGTTGTTTAGAAGAGCATATTCAGTCTCAAAGTATTGTCTCATAGAAGCTTACTAAGTACACAAGAAAAGGCACCCTTTGGTGCTGGTGAAATCTGGCAGACACTGCTTACTTAAATGACCAGACTTCACTTCTGTGGTGGCTGTGTGTGGACACAACACTTCCTACATAAGATTCCTGCCCCAAATGCAAATCTGAACCTAACAGAAAAGAAACAATTACAGAAATCCAAATCAAGAAATATTCTGAAAAACAGCTGACCTAGACATTTCAAAAAGTCATTGGTAAATTCACAACCAATCAAAATGCAAAGTTGTGGAACACAGTCCCAATGGAAACATCTACAGAACACTCCCACACCTAAGGCTCAGGAAACATTAAGGAAGAGGGGCCAGAAAGGCTGTGTCAGAGGGATTGGTGAGCTTGCTATGAGAGTATGTCTCATAGTAATATCAGAAGCTACACACATAATGTTTCAACCACACCGCTGCTCATACATGACCTAAACAAAGACAACAACAGACTGGCCAAAGTGGATAAAGAAAAGTCCATGGGGGCAACCCTGCACAAAGACATACAGGCAACTAAGGAGTGAATGCTGGGAGTGGCAGAAACCGTCTTCCTTGGGAAGAGCATGGCAACTGGTTACCCAACATCACATGGTCCGTCCCGAAACATACCTACATGTACAGTTACACCAACTGAGTAGGTTGTATTTAGGAAAAATACATATATATATATATATATATATATATATATATATATATATATGCCTATAGCAACAATAAATGAAAAAAAAGGCCTTGAATTTGAAAGAGAGCAAGGAGAGGCATATGACAGGGTTTGGAGGAAGGAGAGGGTTAGGATAAATGATCTAATTATATTATAGTTACACAAAAAAGTCAGTGGTATAAATTCCCAGATTACAAGAGATCAGCAAGGCATTCAATAACTGTTGTCTAAGCCATTATCAGAAGAACAGTGTAAGGAAAATTGAGGAAATCACAGTAGTATATCCATACTCAAAATCACAGCTTAGTTAATAAGGGAAAAATTAAAAATAAACAAACATAATTCATTGTTTATGTATGTTCTTACCCCTAGTCCTCAGTAATTATTGAGAGACAGCACCCATGGGTTCCAAAGATTTTGATAACTCACCACATTAGCAGGTCACTGATGGATTAGGGCTTCAGGACAAGGACTCAGAAGCCTTGTTCTCACAGCCCTGAGCAGGGGCAGAAGTGGGGTTCATAAGCACAAAAAACACAAATAGTTGTTTCCGAGTTACAGTTACAATTTTCACCAATCAGGACTTAGATGTTAGGGGCTTCCTTGAATGTTCCATCATTGTCAACTGATATGCACGCCTTTCAGTTCAACCAATCAAATTCATCTCTTCCTTCAGTTTTTAGGAGCAGCCATGATGTTCCTAAAGAACTAAAGATGCATACCGACTATTCCTGTGGTTTAGGGAGGAGATTGGTCAGCCATTGGGAAGTCCTCAGCTCCCCTAGGGCTTGGGAATCTGAACTCGATTTCACCATGCAGGTAAAATGGAGTCTAAGGTCAAAATGGCAGTATTCAGACCAAGGTGCTTTTGCCTGCTTGGATTGCTTGGTTTCTCAGGATTGTGAGATTCGCCCTTTATGTCTCCCTGTTCTCCCAGATTCCTACCGAAGACAAGGACAGAGTGTGTTTTACAGTGGGTCCCTTTCCATCCGCCCTCACCTCATGGCCAGCCTCATTCTGCACCCAATCACCTGAGCTAATGAATGATGGGGATGGCAAGACCACGGTCTCCCCTCCAGGTTCCTACCTTGAGTTCCTGCTCCAGTATCTCTCGGTTATGGATTGTTGTCTAGAATGGGAAGCTGAAGTGAACTCCTTTGTTGCTTAAATTGGTGCTTATCTCAGTAACAGACAAGCAAGCATCAGCCACTTAAAGAGGTAGACACATAAGGACCCTTTGATCCCTAATCTTCAGATTCTGTCCATCCCGGTGATGGGTTAAAAGCTGAAGACAACTATGTTGACAATAACTGTCTGGGACTGAGGGGAAATGGTTTCCTTTCGCCAAGTATCCTGTCATTTTCTCGGACGCATCTCAGGTGCCTTTATTCTCTTGCCATCATTAAGTCTCCAAGGATTGCACTGTCTCGGTCTTGAATATTGATTCTGGCAAGGCTCTGATGTAAAGCTGATGCCTGAGGCTAACAGTCAGAGTCTCTGCTTCTGCTACCGTCTGGACATGATTGAACATCATGCCACAGGGTGTGGGATCCTGGCTTCTCTAGGGCAATGGGATATTTGATGCCACTCAGAAATTACCTGTTGGCAGAGACTGTTCTTTCATTTCCCAGCTGCCCAGACTGAATAATCACTCAGAAACTCTATCCCTTACAACACTGTTTGGCTTCTTATTAACTAACTCTTACATCTTAAATTAACCCATTTCTATTAATTTGTGTATTGCCACGGAGCTGTGGCTTACCGGGTAATGTTCTATTCTGGCATCTTTCTCCTTCAGCAGCTACATGGTGTCTCCTTGACTCTGCCTACTTTCTGTCTATATCTTTGTTTGCATTTCCCATCTGGCTTTGCCCTGCTAAGCCATTGGCCGAAATAGCTTTATTCATTTACCAATGGTAATAAAACATATTCACAGCATAAAGAGGGGAATCCCATATCAATTACTCAACAAGACTGAAGATGAGTAAATACATTCTCTCTCCAGTCTTCCCTTGGATAGATTAATCGGATGATGCTTCTTTCTTCTCTACAGTCTGGCCAGCGATGACCTGTGTGGCCAACCAAGTGTACTCATCAAGAAATAGCTGCACCTCCTTGAGACTTGTTGGAAAATAGTGGACAGCACACCACAGCATCCAAGTGCACTAACTCCCTTCCTAGCCCGACACCCCCTCTCCCTGTCTTGCCACTGTATGTCCCTATATAAGGAATCCAGAGTGGGGATCACTGGCATGGGCTTTAGTGTTTAGAGTGAAGTTTTGTCTCAACTCTATTGTGTTCTATACATTTCAGTTTAAGACAAGGCTGGCTAAACAGCAGAGCCCGGTAGCTCTCAAGGGAGAGGGATGATCTCTGCATGGGGCCTTTTTTTCCACTCTCTTCCTGGCCAGTTGGGTGGGATGGAGAACCCAGTAGTAGAAAATCATGATACTGGCTACTGTCTTTCATTCCTTGCCTACCCAGTGCTGGTTTGGTAGCCTCACTTTTTCTTCTTTGTCTGTGCACTTGGAGGCATGCCCTCGGCCTTCACATGGCGTTGTATTGAGTCTATCCACATTCCTTTGGCTGAGCTTTGTGTTTTTCCATCCTAATATGCTAAATGGTGACTCAGTCTCCTGGGACCTCAAATCCCTGCTGTGAATTGGTGGTATTAGAAAATTATGGCCATAACTTTCCATTCTAATCGCTCTGAGTTCCTTTGCTCTGATGTGACTGCCAAGTTCCCGCAAGATCCTTCCCAGATGAGTTCCAGAGAGCTGAGGACTTTTGTCAGCAGACAGAAATGAAAATTAGAACTTTGAACCTACTGGGCTAGAGGAATGTGAAGAGTAGAACACGATGACACTGTCCCCTCTTAGCTAGGCATTTGGCCGTCTACTGGCCCCTGGCTATGGAGCAATCACATTGTGAGAAGCCATGGGATTACCAGAGGCCTCTATTTCAGATCTCACTGACATAACCCAAGATATTATGAATTCATAAATCTTGAAAACCCAATACATGCCTTTGGAGTTTAGAAAATGTCCCCAAGTTCTTCTGCAAATATCACAGGGAGGAGTCCTGTAACCCAGCTGTGGAACCTCCACTCCAAGCCTTTGCAATTGTATGAAAGAAGTTGCTTTATTTGGGGAAGAAGGATTCATCTATGGCATTAGGGTCCCTTAGGTTGGGTGGGAATAGGTCTTTGATGGTCCGAGCAAGATGGGGAATGATGACAAGAGGCGAGACAGAAAAGGTCCTGATGGTCAGAGCAAGTGAACCACAGTACACAGTCCACCTGAAAATCTCAGGCCGTCAGTTCCGAGGAGCTGTGTGGAAATCAGGCCCTCTGAACAGAGCATCTCTGGAAGCCACAATCTCCTAAGAAGCCCCAGTCTGAGAGGTACCTGCGGAACAGTAGGAGGTGTGAAAGCGATAGAAAACGGTGATGACCCAGGCTGTCTGAGACTTAAACCTCAGTTTCTACATGAAAGAGCTTCTCAGAAGCAGGCTGAGTTCCGAGGCTCCACTGCCCAAGCCCTGGGTCTCTTTCTCCATCTACTTGACAACTCTAATGCCAGTTTGGTCCTCTGGATTGTTTAACTAACTGCCTTTGTCTGATTTCCAAAGGAGACAGGATAGATTTGGGAGCCTTGGGGACAGAATGGTTCCCATGCAGAGGTTTTTAGAATGAAGACGATTCTTTTAGGATGCGGAGTCTGATTCTTTTGGAAGGAGAATTCCCTTCCCCCATGGTGGTTATCACTTCTCTGCTTTAGGGATGCAGGCACATGTCTATTTCCAGGGACAACCAAGGTTAAAGCAGACCGATGCATCTGGAATCGAAGACTTTTTATTAAAGGGTTCTTTGGGGACCACAGACTTGTAAACAGAGACGTGTCCTCAACATTTTCTTGGTCATATCTTTGGTGCCAGGGTGTCTGGCTGCTGTTTTGTCGGGAGTTGCGTCCAGAATTAACTACAGATTACTCAGCCCGGGTCTGGTTTCTCTGCCTTAGTAGACAGCGTGACTAGGAGTTGATGGTCCCCAAAGGCCCTCTAAATGCAGACACAGCATCTCCTCGGCCCTTTGCTCCACTCTGTGTACGTTTGTAATAGCTGGGCTGGGTCATCCTTCAGCGATGGCGACTGGGTAAGTCCCAGAAAGCAAGGGACAGATAGTTTTTTTATTTTATGGTGTCCCAATTTTGGTGGTTTTCTGACGTATATGTTATCTTTTCTCTCTGACTTCCTTCCTGTTTTTCTTTCCTTTTCAGGTGGGTTAGTGGATAAAGGTTCTGTCAGGGCACCCAGCAGAGCTGGGGTGCTGGTAGGGTACCCAGGATCAGTGCTGAGAAAGGAAAGTCCTTCACAAAGAACACTCAAGACATTTTTGTAAGAGAGCTCTTCTCCATCTTACGTCACACTCAATACAAGTCCATCTTTCCAGCTCTCAGGCAGCTCTTGGGACAGCGATTTTTCAAACAATTTTAGCTTCCATCTCCCCAGACGGAAGCCCACAGTCCTGCGTATTCAACAGAGAAGTTAGAGGGATGGGGTGGTATGGGTCCCTATCCTTTTGACCTTCTCTCTCCCCCTTCTCTTGGCGGTGCTCTGCAGGACTTTCCAGAGCACCCTGCACCCACAGAACAGTGGACAGCTCTAACAGTCGTAAATGTAAAGATGCCGTCCACATCTCGACATTGTTCAAGTCTAGGTAGAGACCTTGGTTCCACAAAAGCCTTAGGGTATCACCAACCTCAGTGTTTGTCTCTGCAAAGCCATTTGATGCTGAGCTAGTTGCTCCCTGGAAGAAAGGGACAAGCTCTGTTCTATAAGGGCACGTAGGACATGTGTATGGTGGTGATAGAGGCACCCATTCTTACCACAGCCTCTGCCCTAGCTCAGAACAGCACAGGAAGCAGAAGGGTGACTTCTTGGAAGCTACAAACTTGCTCCGGACACAAGCAGAAGTTTCTTCCAGCACTTCCGAACCAAGGATCTGTAACAGTCAAAAGCTGTTGGAGCTCCGTGTGTCTCCTGGCTCTCTGGTACAGGGGATGCCTTGAAGGGCATTGACAGCAAATTGGGAACTTTGGTGATTTACATAATTGGTGTAGGGCTTATGAGTTTGGATATGTCTCTACCTTCTGCAAGACTTCTCCATACCCCTGAGTCCTAGTGGGTCCACAGACTACTCACGAACCTCGCTGGTTGCTGAGGCTTTCTCTACAAGCATAGCTAGGGAGGGCAGCAGGTAGGTCCCGTGTTGTTGTTGGCTGATAGGCCTATGCAGGATTCTAGATGCTATGGTTGACAGCTCATCTTAGATGCTGATGCGTAAGAAGCTTTCACTCTAGTGTGGCAGCGGGTGATGGGATACTGCCCCAGACAGGCACTGAGTCTGTCTGGAAAGTTCTTAGCCGTTATAAAGAAGCAACACTACCCTTCCTAGGGTCTCTGTCTTCCTGTCTCACAATACCATCTCATTTTCACACCCATTCCCACCCTGATGGGCTGTTAATCTCTAAAGCCATCACAAACCACTTGTCTTTGTAAGGTAGCCAACTTCAAGTATTATTCGAGCAACAGCAAAGGGACTGCCCTAAAGGGCTGCCGTCAGCCCTGCGGTTTCTGTTTGACAGTAGTGACATTCTTTATGACGACAAAATTGTTCATGTTGTCATGCAAGAGAAAAAATTAAAGCCACAGGGTTAAAAATGGCTTATGGGGGGCTGGAGAGATTGTTCAGGGGGTTAAGACACTGGCTGCTCTTCCAAAGGTACTGAGTTCAGTTCCCAGCAACCACATGGTAGCTCACAGCCCTCTAGAATGAGATCTGGTGCTGTCTTCTGCTGGTATACAGGCATACACGCAGCCAGAACATGGCATACATAGTAAACAAACAAATAAAAAAGAAATGGCCTATGGGCTTATTCTAATAAGTTCCATCCCATTTAATTGCAAATATTTCTGAGAATTCAGGAAGGGGGAACCCAGAAAGTTCTATTACTTCACCCTTGAGTAACTGTTAATGGTTTTACATCTAAAACACACAGAGAATTACATTACATTAAATATGTTTTTCACCTGTGAAGAGATTTGTTTTGCTTGACAGAATATATCCTTGACATCTTGGGGCTTGTATAAGCTACTGGGTCCTTCTTGACAAATATATAAATACAGAATTAAAATCCTTATTTAGTGTGTGTTAAAATAAGATGTACTAAATTGTGTCTTCCATTCCTTGGTCCTTTAATAGCAACTGTGGGACAGGATGGAGTCTCTACTCCACCTGCGGGGTGTCCCCTGTCCCTCTGTGCTTCTCTCTGGACATTTCCCTAGTGTTCAGACCTTGGTCCAGAAGAAGGCAGTGCTATAATGAGGTTTAAGATGTGGAGTCTGGCGTGAGTATCTTGGGTTAAAGTGCTGACATGAGATAATGACCCTTGTGATGAAAGGGATGTTGTTAAGTACCACTTTCAGCTGATGACGGTTTCCCATCACATTCACCAAGCTGCAGCCATGGGTTAGAATCTGCCCTGTTTTCCTGGTCTGTCTTGTTCAAGTGCATATCTCTGAGTTAGTTGTTATTGCTAGAGAGATGCTGAGTGTGGCCCTGGATAGGGGTGAAACAGTATGTCTGAATGAACAGACAGTTCCTAGTACAACCTTTCAAACCATGGACCAATTGCATTTCCTAACATGCCTTTTCCATTCACTAAGATTCCAGAATACAGAGTGTGTGTGACAGCCGTACGGTACTGAGGAGGCTAAGAACACAGGCTTCCTTATGAACAGTCAGCCTCGATCCTGTTTCTGCTGTTACTTACCGGGAGCCCATTAGAGACGTCCACTCGGACACTGTGTAGTTGCTGAAAGTCTTTACTCCAGGTGGTGTGACCTCACCCAGGGTTCAGGGACCTAGGTATAGACCCAAGTGCCCAGAACATGGGGTTTTAAAAGGTGGAAACCACATCTTGGCGTCTGGCTCAGCAGCTGCGGGTGTCTTTACAGAAGTACGCAATTTGAAACAAGCAGTTTGAACAGAAGCTGAGAAGAGTGATGTCACACTGCAGTCGTGTCAGACTATCCTGTCACACTGTCGTCCTGTCACACCGTCCTGTCACACCATCCTGTCACACTGTCCTGTCACACCATCTTGTCACACTGTCGTCCTGTCACACCATCCTGTCACACTGTCGTCTTGTCACATCATCCTGTCACACTGTTGTCCTGTCACACTGTCGTCCTGTCACACCATCCTGTCACACCATCCTGTCACACTGTCGTCCTGTCACACCATCCTGTCACACTGTCGTCCTGTCATACTGTCACCATCCTGTCACACTGTTGTCCTGTCACACCGTCCTGTCACACCATCCTGTCACACCATCCTGTCACACCGTCCTGTCACACCGTCCTGTCACACCATCCTGTCACACTGTCGTCCTGTCACACCATTCTGTCACACTGTCGTCCTGTCACACCATCCTGTCACACCATCCTGTCACACTGTCGTCCTGTCACGCCATCCTGTCACACTGTCATCCTGTCACACCATCCTGTCACACTGTCGTCCTGTCACACCATCCTGTCACACCATCCTGTCACACTGTCGTCCTGTCACACTGTCACCATCCTGTCACACTGTCGTCCTGTCACACCGTCCTGTCACACCATCCTGTCACACCGTCCTGTCACACTGTCGTCCTGTCACACCGTCCTGTCACACCATCCTGTCACACCGTCCTGTCACACTGTCGTCCTGTCACACCATCCTGTCACACTGTCGTCCTGTCACACTGTCACCATCCTGTCACACTGTCGTCCTTTCACACTGTCGTCCTGTCACACCGTCCTGTCACACTGTCCTGTCATACTGTCATCCTGTCACACCGTCCTGTCACACCGTCCTGTCACGCCATCCTGTCACACCGTCTTGTCACACCGTCCTGTCACACTGTCGTCCTGTCACACCTTCCTGTCACACTGTCGTCCTGTCACACCATCCTGTCATACTGTCGTCCTGTCACACCATCCTGTCACACTGTCGTCCTGTCATACTGTTGTCCTGTCACACCATCCTGTCACACTGTCGTCCTGTCACACCATCCTGTCACATGATCCTGTCACACTGTCGTCCTGTCACACTGTCATCCTGTCACACCGTCATGTCACACTGTCCTGTCACATCATCCTGTCACACTGTCCTGTAACACTGTCATCCTGTCACACTGTCATCCTGTCACACGATCCTGTCACACTGTCATCCTGTCACACCATCCTGTCACACCGTCCTGTCACACTGTCCTGTCATACTGTCGTCCTGTCACACCGTCCTGTCACACTGTCATCCTGTCACACCGTCCTGTCACACCGTCCTGTCACACTGTCCTGTCAAACTGTCACTCAATGCACAGGAGATCTTGAGCTCCTGACGCCATGGTTCTCTCTCCTATAACATGAGTCTCATAGGCAGATTTTTGTTGGGACCGTCACCCCCCCCCATAATGACACAGAGACTTGTCATTAGCTATGAAAGCTCAGCCTTATCTTGGGCTTGTTTGTACCTAGCTCCTATAGCTTAAATTAGTCCATTTCTATTCATTTACATTCTGTCTTAGGCATTATTACCTCATCTCCGAATTGCCCATCCTGCTTGCTCTGAGTCTCCTGGTTTCTCTGCTTTCTCCTTTCCAGAGACCTGTGGACCTGGCCATCCTGCCTAGCTTTTGGCCATTCAGCTTTTTATTAGACCAATCAGTAGCACATTTTTACAGTGTACAGAATTATTATTCCGGAAGAGCAGCTCAGATGCAGAATGTTAGCCAGCTCTCCTAGTTAGGCGCCTATTGCTGCCATGAAACACCATGGCCACAGCAGCTCAGGGAGGGACGGGTTTGTTCAGCTCACACTTCCACAGCACTGCTCATCACTGAAAGAATCAGGACAGGAGCTCCAGCAGGGTAGGAACTCAGAGGCAGGAGCTGATGCAGAGGCCATGGAGGGTGCTGCTTACTGGCTTGCTCTCCATGGCTCGCTTAGCCTGCTCTCTTATAGATCCCAGGACACCAGCCCAGCGATGATCTCACTTACAGTATTCTGGGCCCTCCCCCATCAATCATTAAGAAAGTGCCTACAACCCGATCTTAGGTTCTCAGTCGAGGTTCTCCTTTCAGACAACTCCAGCTTGTGTTAAGTTGATATATAACTGTCCAACACACCAACCTTTATTATGGTTCTTAAAATTATAATCATAGTCATTTTTCAGTCTCTAGCTTCTTCAGTTATCAAGATAGTCATACATTTGTGCGAAGTTATTACTACATAAAAATGGCAATACGCCTTGTGGCAGTTTGATTAGAAATGGCCCACTTAGACTCATGTGTGTGAATGTCTGGCCCATAGGGAGTGGCATTACAGGGAGGTGTGGCCTTGTTGGAGTGAGTGTGGCCTTGTTGGAGTGGGTGTGGCCTTGTTGGAGTGGGTGTGGCCTTGGGGGAGGAAGTGTGTCATTGTGAAGGTGGCCGTTGGTGTCTCACATGCTCAAGCTACCCCAGTGTGGTGTACTCAGTCTCCTTCTGCTGCCTGAGCGTCAAGATATAGAACTCTCAGCTCTTTCTCCAGCACCATGTCTATCTGCATGCTGTCATGTCCCACCATGATGATAATGGACTAAACCTCTGAAACTGTTATCCAGCTCCAATTAAATGTGTTCCTTTATAAGAGTTGTTGTGGTCATGGTGTCTCTTCACAGCAACAGGAGCCCTAAGACTCCCCTGGGCAATGGTGGCTCTTCATTGTCAGCTTGCTGGTGTTGTTGGCTGTTTATTCGCACTCCTGGAGGAGTGGGGAGGGTCATTAGGCCCTCAGCTGAGTGTCCAGTAGCTCCTGCTCCTTCCCACCCACGGTGTGCGACTCTGTCTTAATTGCAGGAATCCTTGGGGAAGGCTGGCGTATCTAGGCCAGGGGAGAGGAGGGGCGGGGGCTATGTGACTGTGGGGAAGCCCTCACCGCTTCTGATGTGGTCTTTTGTGGGAGGAGCACCACGTTTCTTTAGGTAACCCCTCAACTGTGTTCTGTAAGAAAGCCCAGTAAAGTCATTGGTTCCTCAGAATGAACTTTGGCAGAATTTTGCCTTGGTTTGCCATTGGGAGCATAGGAGGCAGGGAAGACCCTGCTTATCTCTCCCCCTGGGATGGAATTTTGGCAATAGCTGGATTTGGGATCACTGTGAAAACACCCCTGTGGGCGTGCCAGTGAGAGTGTTGTCAGAGGGTGTGGTGGAGGGAAGAACTACCCACACTGATGGTGCCACACCATGAACTGGAAACCCATACTGGATAAAAGGAGTGGAAGGAACAGCAGCATCCACCTGCCTCTGCTGCCTGACTCCTGACACAGTGCGACCAGATGCCTCCTGCTGTGATGGCCTTGGAGTGGTGAGAATTCTCCACTCCCCAGTCTGGGAGCAGCTCAGAAGAGTTGATTTACATGTGTAATGGGGTGAACACTCACTGATACAGGACACGCTTGACATGGCTGCAGTTGTTTTGCCCAGGGAGAAAGAGCACCAACAGCTGCCTGCTCTGCTCCTATTGTCCAAGCCAGCCCAGGAGAAAGAGAGAGTGTGACAGCCTCCCTCTTTCCTTATGAGAGATCACTCCCACAGAAAAGAAGCCATGCCATAAGGCTGGTACCCCAAAGCTATTGGTGGAATGAGTTCCCAAAACACTGTACTTCCACACTGTGATGTAAAATAAACCCATAATCCTTTACATCGCTCTCAGTCAGGTGTTTGGTCAGAACAGTGAGAAAAGTAACTAATGCTGTCACCTACTCCCCCCTGAGAAAGGGTCCCAGGATACAGTACAGGCTGGCCTCTGGAGAGCTGGGACAGCAAGTGTCTGCCACCAGGTCTACCTGATAATCTACTGGTTCCTGTTGGGCACAGCTCATTCTTCTTCCTTCTTTTCTCTCATACAGAATACCTTGGAGGATCATCATGGACGTAGAGTCGGCTGCTGCATCTTCAGAACCAAGGAGCAGCCTTGGTGTTGATTCATGAGAGACTTGCAGCTTACCGTCCTATGTAGAAAGCACGTCCTGTGGCAGTGAGCGTGTTGAGGTGCATGTCCACACTGTCGGTGCACATTTCCAGCAACTTCGTGTGAAATGAAGGAGACAAGGAAAAGCGGAGCCCTCGTCAGCCCACTGAGCTCCACGGAAGCTTTTTTATTGGATGTTTTGAAACAGGCTCACACTATGCAGCCCTGGCTGTCCTGGAACTCGCTATGCAGACCAGGCTGATCTCCAGCTCACAGAGATCCTGCTGAATCTGTCTTCAGGGTATGGATTAAAGGCGTGCACCACTAGGCTCAACTTCCATGGAAACTTTGAACACAGCACAAAGCCGAGTCCTGTTCCTTACTGACGCCCTGTGCTTGGATATATATATATATATATATATATATATATATATATATAAAAAATGCAAACAATATTCTGTTTGTGTGTATGTCTGCAGGCCAGAAGAGGGCACCAGACCTCATTACAAATGGTTGTGAGCCACCATGTGGTTGCTGGGAATTGAACTCAGGACCTTTGGAAGAGCAGGCAATGCTCTTAACCACTGAGCCATCTCTCCAGCCCTTGGATCTATATATTTATCACGTCACTTATTCTTCAGGGCAGCTTGGTGAGTAAATGATATTATTCCCATTTTTAAGATAAGACTCAGCCTCCAAGAATTTTAGCAAACAGTTCAAGTTCATAAGGAAAAGTGGTGTTGCAATTCAGACCCTACCTTCAACCTGACTCAGAGCAGCCACCAGCCCTGTAGGCTTTCATGCCAGAACACTTTTCTGTGAGTACTTCTGCAGCCCTACTGACTTTCACCCCAGACTGCGTCCTTGACTGACACCTGTGCCCAAGATGGACCTACAGAGCATGACCTTTGACCTCAGACTGTGTCTGTGACTGACACCCACACCTGAGATGGACTTACAGAGCGTGACTTGTGACCTCAGGCTGTGTCCTTGACTGACACCCATGCCTGAGATGGACCCACAGAGCATGATGGGATCCTTCACGCTTTCACTCGGATGCTGGAGTTGTTACTGCAGCAGAGCTTGGAAGATTTTTTTTGTTAGTTTTTAAGTACTTTCTAAAATTAATTTGTTTTACGTTAGCATACAAAGTAACAGTTTTCACTGTGGCATCTCCATTTATGCTTTGCTCCAGTTTGTGCCCCTCCCCTCGACACGTTCCCTGTCTCCCAGGCACGTTGCTGGGCTTCTTCATCCCAGTATACAGACCTTTTCTGTTCCATGTACACATATTGCTTTGTTTCTCTCCCTCCCTCCTTTAGTCTGCCATGTTTTTCTTTCTCATTTCATCACCACACACACACATGCACGCACACACGCATACACACATGCATGTACACAGGCACATAAGTACATGCATGCACACACTCACGTACACACATGTGCATGCACATATGCATACACACATGCACACACGCACACGTGTGTACACATATATGCACACACATACACATGCTTGTACACGTGCACAGCGCATGCATGCACACATACACATAAGTACACATGTGCACACACTCACAGGCGTGAATGCATGCACACGCATGCACGCACACATTAATTTAAATCTAGGTTCTAGGTTCTGCATACAAGGGAGATTTTTTTTTTCTCTTTTTGAGTCTGGCTCATTTTTCTTAATGTGATTTCCTGTTCAACCAACCTTCCTGTAAATGCCATGATTTCTTTGTGGTTAAATGAAATCCCATTGTGTATATGCCCCGCATTTTCAGTACCCGTTCTAGTGATACCTACGCTGGTTCCATTTCTTAGCTGCTGTGACCAGAGCAGCAATGAACATGGATGGGCAGGATCACTATAGTGGGACTCAGAGTCCTTTGGGCGTGTGCCCAGCAGTGATATAGCTGGGTCATACGGCAGTTCTAGTTACGGAGTTTTAGAGGCACTTCCACACCGGTTCCCATAGTGACTGCACCAGTGTCTACTCCTACTGAAGAAGGGGTGTATGTGGGCTACCCTCTCCCAACATCCTTGCCAGTGTTTGTTGCCGTTTGTTTTCTTGAAGGCCATTTTGACAAGAATGAGATGGAATCTCAAGGTACGTTTAATTTGCATTCCCCTAGTGAAGACTTTCAGAAATATTGGTTGGCCATTTGTTTTTTTTTATATTTTAAAAATATTTTTATTAATTCTTTGAGGCTTTCATGTCTTTTGTACTTTGGTCATGTTCATTGTTCATTCTTTAGCGCCTCCCTCTAACTTCTACCAGATCCACCTCTCATTCTTCTAGCTCTTCCCAACTGTATCCGCTCTTTTTGTCTCTCCATCTCTGTCTCCCTCTCTCATAACCCACAGAGCCAGTTGATGTTGCTCATAGACTCATGGGTATGGGGCCATGCGCTGATGAGTAGCCACACTTTTAGAGAGTCATCATCTTTTTTTTTAAATTTATTTATTTATTAAAGATTTCTGTCACTTCCCCACCACCGCCTCCCATTTCCCTCCCCCTCCCCCAATCAAGACCCCCTCCTTCGTCAGCCAAAAGAGCAATCATGGTTCCCTGCCCTGTGGGAAGTCTAAGGACCACCCACCTCCATCCAGGACTAGTAAGGTGAGCCTCCAAACTGCCTAGGCTCCCACTAAGCCAATAGGTGCAGTAGGATCAAAAACCCATTGCCATTGTTCTTGAGTTCTCAGTAGTCCTCATTGTCCGCTATGTTCAGCGATACCAGTTTTATCCCGGGCTTTTTTCAGACCCAGGCCAGCTGGCCTTGGTGAGTTCCCCATAGAACATCCCCATTGACCCAGTATGTGGGTGCACCCCTCGTGGTCCTGAGTTCCTTGCTCGTGCTCTCTCTCCTTCTGCTCCTGATTTGGACCTTGAGATTTCAGTCCAGGGCTCCAATGTGGGTCTCTGTCTCTGTCTCCTTTCATTGCCTGATGAAGGTTAATATTCAGGAGGATGCCTATTTGTTTTTCTTTGGGTTGTCCTTCTTATTTAGCTTCTCTAATATCACGAATTATAGGCTCAATGCCCTTTATTTATGGCTAGAAACCAAATATGAGTGAGTACATCCCATGTTCCTCTTTTTGGGACTGGCTTACCTCACTCAGGATAGTGTTTTCTATTTCCATCCATTTGCCTGCAAACTTCAAGAAGTCCTTGTTTTTTTACTGCTGAGTAGTACTCTAATA
Source organism: Microtus agrestis (assembly GCA_902806775.1). Classification (NCBI taxonomy): domain Eukaryota; kingdom Metazoa; phylum Chordata; class Mammalia; order Rodentia; family Cricetidae; genus Microtus; species Microtus agrestis. The sequence goes on along the minus strand of CADCXT010004346.1, from coordinate 42,371 downwards.
TGTATATATTCCATACTTTCTTCATCCATTCTTCTATTGAAGGGCATCTAGGTTGTTTCCAGGTTCTGGCTATTACAAACAATGCTGCTATGAACATAGTAGAGCACATACTTTTGTTGTATGATAAGGCCTCTCTTGGGTATATTCCCAAGAGTGGTATTGCTGGGTCCAGGGGTAGGTTGATCCCGAATTTCCTGAGAAACCTCCACACTGCTTTCCAGAGTGGTTGCACAAGTTTGCATTCCCACCAGCAATGAATGAGTGTACCCCTTTCTCCACAACCTCTCCAGCATAGGCTATCATTGGTGTTTTTTATTTTCGCCATTCTGACAGGTGTAAGATGGTATCTTAAAGTTGTCTTGATTTGCATTTCCCTGATCGGTAAGGAAGTTGAGCATGACCTTAGGTGTCTTTTGGCCATTTGAACTTCTTCTGTTGAGAGATCTCTGTTCAGCTCAGTGCCCCATTTTATAATTGGGTTGATTAGTCTTTTACGGTCCAGTTTCTTGAGTTCTTTATATATTTTGGAGATCAGACCTTTGTCAGTTGCGGGGTTGGTGAAGATTTTCTCCCAGTCAGTGGGTTGCCTTTCTGTCTTAGTGACAGTGTCCTTTGCTTTACAGAAGGTTCTCAGTCTCAGTAGGTCCCATTTATTCAATGAGGCCCTTACTGTCTGTGCTGCTGGGGTTTTACGTAGGAAGTGGTCTCCTGTGCCCACGTGTTGTAGAGAATTTCCCACTTTCTCTTCTATCAGGTTCAGTGTGTTCGGACTGATATTGAGGTCTTTAATCCACTTGGACTTGAGTTTTGTTCAAGGTGATAGATATGGGTCTATTTTCATTCTTCTACAGATTGACATCCAGTTTTGCCAGCACAATTTGTTGAAGATGCTCTCTTTTTCCATTGTATACTTTTAGCTCCTTTATCGAAAATCAGGTGTTCATAGGTTTGTGGGTTGGAGTTAGGGTCTTCTATTCGATTCCATTGGTCAACTTCTCTGTTTTTGTGCCAATACCAAGCTGTTTTCAATACTGTTGCTCTGTAATAGAGTTTGAAGTCAGGGATCGTAATGCCTCCAGACGATCCTTTATTGTATAAGATTGTATTGTCTATCCTGTGTTTTTTGTTTTTCCATATAAAGTTGATTATTGTCTTCTCCAGATCTGTGAAGAATTTTGATGGGATTTTGATGGGGATTGCATTGAATCTATAGATTGCTTTTGGTAGAATTGTTGGTTGGCCATTTGTATTTCTTCTTCTGAGACCTGTCTACTCTTCAATCTGTTTATAGGTAAGCAGCTTTGCATTTTCAAGGTTCATTTTTTGAAATTCTTTATATGCCCTAGATATTAATCATCTATCTAGTGTATAGCTAACAATGATTTTTCCATTCTGTAGGCTACTTCTTCACTCAATCCCTGCAATACTCCAAGTCATGGTATTATTTTCAGTGCTGCTAGATTCCCTTGCCTGTGCCTACACTGAAGTTGTTGCCTATACTTTCCTTTAACAGTTTTAAAGCTCCAAGTCTTATGCTAAAGTGTTCGATCTATTGAACTGATTTTTGTGCAAGGTGAGAGCTATGAGTCTAATTTTGGTCTCCTGCATGTGGATTCCAGTAATCTGCACTATTTGTTGAAGAGACTTTCCTTTATTGCGTGGTTTTGATACTGACATCAAGAGTTCAGTGGTTATAGCTGTGCAGACGTATTTTGAGTCCCTTATCCTATTCCATTGATCTACATGTCTCCCGTGGGCCTGGCAGATGTTGACTTCCACATCTTAGTGACCTGTAGGCCAATTGAACACCTGGTGCATGGTAGCACTTGGGTATTTTTGGAAGGAGGGGATTGATGCAGAACACGAGGAGGCAGAAGACTGAATTCCAAATTCTCTCTCTTCAGTTGACAATCTGGTAAAAGAGGCAGACAAAACACATGAAGTTAACAATTTCTTTCCAACCAGAAAACTAACCATGACCCAACTTCCTCATTGTCGAGTTCCTCAGGGTCTTTCGTCCTTCAGCTCTGTGGCCCGAGGAGGATCCTGCTAAGGATACGGCTTCGCGTGTGAAGGCAGATTGCATTTCTTTCTAGTTCACCTCATGCCTATCTGTCACCCGGCTATCATCAATGAATATTTTAACATCAGGCCAGCAGCCCCAGAATGGCGCCCTGGCTGTTGGGCCTTTCTGAGTCCCAGCTGATCATTATTAATTCAATGACTGTTGGAAGCTGGTTAAGAGGCACGGGCGGTTATTCCAGGCACTGTTGCAGACTTGATTTTGCGTTACTCCAAGATGATATGAGAGGCAATTTGCTTCAAACCAGGCACTCCGTTATTTTCTTGCCCAAATATTAAACAAAAATGAAGCAGGTTAGAGGCACCATCCCTGCAGTGTTTGTTCTGAATGACTTGGAGGTTTATGGGGTCACCCTGTGAGCTAATGTGAACTGGCCAGCAAAATGCCTTCCAATGAGATAAATTATGTGCTTGGAGTTACCTAATTTTTTTTTTAAAAAGTCTGAGTTAGGTTGGAGTAGATAAAAATGAAATAACGCATTATCAAATAATCAATGAAAAAGCTACATTACTGCAATGTTTCTGGATCAATATACAAGTTACCTTTGACATAGTTGATTTATTCCTGGGTAGCTCAGAACAGAACAAAGCCCACTTTTGGTTGCCTCATCCAAAGCACCATGCAGAGAAAGAAGTTTTTAATTCAGCAGGGGCGAACCAAACAGCCCCTCTACCTAACAGCCTGGCCAAAACAGTGCCCCGTGGGCTGCATCAGGGAACTGGTCTGGAGGCACAAGTTGGGGAAGGTTCAGGATTATGGTGAAGCCCTGGGCAAAGGGTAGCCTCATGCTACAGGGGCAGGAGGATACATCTGCAAAGACTCTTTGATAAAACCAACTGGAATTTGAATTGCTATACTCATTGACCTTGCAATTCAATTCCAAGAATTTATGCTCAGTTGTATTTATACTTCATAGTATATGAAAATGACTTTATGAGGGTATTTCTTGTTTGTGGTAAAGATAAAAACATAACTTGAAAATAGCCATCAAAATGGTAATGCCGAGGTAAATTGTAATAAGTCAATATTGTTGAACATCACAAAACATCAAAAAATGAGATAAACACACATGTGCCAATATTAGGACTTTTGGAAGTTATTCAGACTCTCATTGCATATCTTATTTGTAAAATACGGATAAGGACATTCAATAATCACTTGAAGAGTGCAAGACATATACTAAATTTTATAAAAGTATCTGGAAACCTACTACATAGAGCGAAGATTAGTATCCCAACTCTTAGGGAGAGCTAGGGAGATGAAGGAGCATGGCAAACAGCCTTTATTAGGTTGTCTGCTATCAACTCACACAATCATCCTTGGTCTAGAGAATCTGGTCAGTTTCAGGGACTTCCTGGAGCTGAGTTGAGTCATTTCCCTTCCTGTTTAAGGAGCTTCCACTCAGGATGGAATGCTTCAATTTTGGAGGAAACTATGTAGCGACTCTCTGCTCAGAAGTGCCCCCTTGCCATCCTTTTCCCATTCCACAAGCCAGTGATTCAGATTACCAAACACACTGATTTGGGCAGAATTTAGTCTTCCAATGGGAGTGTCAAAGTCCAGCAAGAAGTGTGTGGCAAGACAGGTAGCAAGTGTATCAAACAGTGATGCAGTATAACCTACCACTACACACAAATCAATTGTAAGTTCTTTGAAGCAGACACTGGGGTTCCTACTGCCATTTGACTCAGTATTTAGAATGCAACTTTCTGTAACCCAAGCACCTTCTTTTCAAAGTAGTAACTTACTTTTCTTTTTAAACTTCATTCAGAACCAGCAGTTAGCAAAGTATGTTAAGGGAACCTTAGTAAAAGCCTGAAGCGTTTTCAGTGGGACTGTGAGTTCAGTCTTACCAATTAGAACATGAAGATGGGTGTCTTAGTTGGGGTTTCTATTACTGTAAGGAGACACCATGACCATGGCAACTCTTACAAAGGAAAACATTTAACTGGGACTGGCTTACAGTTTCAGAAATTTAGTCCATTTTCATTATGGTGAGAAGCATGGCAGCATGCAGGCAGACATGGTGATGGAGAAGGAGCTGAGAGTTCTGTATGTTGATTTGTGGGCAACAGGAGACTGTGTGCCACACTGGGCATAGCCTGAGCATATGAGACCTCAAAGCTTGCCCCCACAGTAACACACCTCCTCTAACAAGGCCACTTCACAAAGGGCAGACACTTGCTGTCACACACCCCATGCAAGACCCATGCTTCAAAAGGTTCTTTAGAGCCATGTAATTCCTGGCACTTCCATCATGTTCTTCTTACCCAGACGACTCTGACTCCCTTGAACCTTCCTGGGTCTGCCCATCCTTGTCCCGCCTTACAATAACTCACCTAGCCTCAAAGACCATCTTTTATTACTTGACCAAGGGGTCCTGGTTGTAAGACAATTGAATAATTAAAAAGTTCAGCTGTAAAGACCCCCACCCCACTCTTCATGCTGCTGGTTGTTTAGACTCTTCGCTGGCTTCCAGCTATAGCCCTGGTATAAATCAGGCACGAGCTTGGGAACACAAATGGAAAGCCCACTAAGGCTTTTTGCATTGCATTCTTTTGCGTGGGTTATTTCTCATGCGGCAGCAGGATGAATCTGCTTCCGCAGAAAAGGCAATGGCTCCCTCCAAGTATCAATTAACTGCATGCATGAGTTTGCTTTTTTTTATTAAACACCGAGAAAATATCCGTTTTGGGCTCCAGGAGTCGCGTGCAAGGCACAGGTGAAACAAGCAAAGGACGCCCCGGGGTTTGGGAGCTGACATGTTAAACAAACATTTACGAATATTCCTCACGGTAAGTCAATAGCAGTAACATTTGTGTGGCTGCTCAGATTCGGCTCAACCTGCAGCCGCACCTGAGGGAGGCTGGTCTGGAAGAGCTGCCCAGGTACGATTCAGGCGTTTTCTAAGTGCAGAGGGGGAGGATGGGAAAATCATACAAAAACAAGTATAATTTGTAGTTCAGTGACGGTCCTCCCCGCACTGAAGATGATTTATTGGGAAGGAGAAAGAAAACACCTCATGCTCTTTATTTTTTGAAGTAAAAATAACCATTACTAATATTTAGTATGTGACTTACATTTGGGTACATATTGTTTATCAGCAAGATGACTTCCACCGTTTGACAGCTTGCTGTGGGGTATTTGAACTTTTTTTTTTTTTTTTTTTTTTTTCGAGACAGGGTTTCTCTGTAGCTTTGGTGCCTGTCCCGGAACTAGCTCTTGTAGACCAGGCTGGCCTCGAACTCCCAGAGATCCGCCTGCCTCTGCCTCCCAAGTGCTGGGATTAAAGGCGTGCACCACCACCGCCCGGCTGGGTATTTGAACTTTTTTTTTAACATTTATTTTATTTTATATATTTATTTATTTATTATACATACAATATTCTTTCTGCCTGTATGCCTGCAGGCCAGAAGAGGGCACCAGACCTCATTACAGATGGTTGTGAGCCACCATGTGGTTGCTGGGAATTGAACTCAGGACCTTTGGAAGAGCAGGCAATGCTCTTGACCACTGAGCTATCTCTCCAGCCCCCTGGGTATTTGAACTTTTAAAGGCACAGAGGCCATACACAATCTGATCTTTTCCCAGGTTGGTGGCAGACAGGGGCATAGGCCCTGATAGCACTGGGCAAAGGGCAGAGAGGAGAGGCTCCAGGTCAGCCTTTGTATTACAGGGAGAGATACTGAAGTTAAGATGGCCAGCGGACTAGGTGTAGGCAATGATGGACTATTTTCCACTCCTGGAAGGAACCCTACCACAGGCCAAGAAACATCTGTGTCTCTGGCAGGGTGCATGCCTGAAAGTGCTTGGCTAAGAGAGGATTGGTGCAATCAGCCCAAATCGGCTACCACTGCTGGAAAAATTAGAGGTTCAATTTCTGGCCCCTGTCGGGCTTTGACAGTGTCGAGGATAATACTGTGTGTGTGTGTGTGTGTGTGTGTATGTGTGTGTGTGCATATGTGTGTATATGAATGTGTATATGCATACATGCACATGCTAGCGTGAATATGGAGGTCAGAGGCTGATGGCAGGCATTCCTCTATTTCCCCGTCTTGGTTTTTAGAAACGTAGTCCTCAGTGACAGTTCCGTACAAGTATATCATGTATTCTGGTCAGTTTTACCCTCATCATTCCCTCTCACCCACCCACCTCTCACAGAATCCACCTCTTATTCCCAACAGGTCCCTACTTTAATGTCTTTCCTTTTGTTTTTGTGTTCTCCCCTTAATTCTGATACAGGGTCTCTCACCGAACCTGGAGCTCATTCACTTGGCTACTCTGGCTGGCCTGCAGGCTCCTGAGATCTGCCTGTCTCTGCGTTTGCAGCACTGGGATTCAAATCGAAGCAGTTGGGGCTGGAGAGATGACTCAGCCGTTAAGGGCACTGGCTGCTTTCACAGAGGACGGGATTCGGTTCCCAGCACTGACATGGCGGCTCATGATCTGCCTATGACTGCAGCCACGGCCTCTGCTAGCCTCTGCACACAGCACATAGACACACATGTACCCATATAGATAAAATCGATGATAATAATATTAATATTAATAATAATTATAATTATTATTAATATTAATAATAATAATAGTGAAATTACTTTTAGTGTGTGATTAGTTAAATTTAAAGTATTCTAAGTATCCAGTCAGGCTAAAAGATTATTAGAAATCTTTATCTTTCGTAGTGCTGGGGTCAGAGCCAGAGCGCTACTCACACTAGGCAAGTACTCTACCGCTGAACCATATCCTAACCCCATCATACCATAAAAGTTAGTAAAAGAGAACCTTTGTGGGAAATCTGTGAAATCCTGTATGTTTTATCCGACACATACAGCAATCCTGATTTGAAACAGCCAGATTTCAAGAGCTCAGGGGTCACTGTGGCGAGTGGGTAGCCACCCTGTGGTCCAGCACTGCCAGACTTCCAACTCAGCTCTGCTTGAGGAGGCTGCTAGGACAAGGGAGTGGCAAAAACAAGCCTCAAATGACACAAGAGAGAAGGCTTTGTGATTCTAATCGGCCCAGGAATGTCTGGTCAACAGGACTCTCCTTTCATGGGTAGCTTAAACTGTCCATCTTAAGCAGAGGATGGAAGCTGGAGGCTCCTCTTAGCAGAGGTAGAGATTGTCCCTATTCAACATTCTGCCACCATTTACATGACACCCCCACCCACCCAACCACCCATAACCTGCTGGAACTGGCTGATGGGGGATCATTTGCTCCTCAAATAAAACTGAAGCTTCCTCTGAGCTATCACCTCAGCTGTGACGCTCACCCCACCCCCCAACCTTCCCTAACTCCCCAGTAAATGTCACGTCAAAGGCCCAGAACTGGCTTTCACCCGCGAGGAGCAGGCTGACCCTGCTCAGCCCCCTTCCGACCAAACATCGTTTATGTAGTAGCGCTGGGAGCTGGCGGAGAGCCTGGAGAAGTTTAGCCTGATGGCGAAGGCCGCAAGCTGACCAGGGGTGAATACCATCGGTCATTTACAAGGTCAAGCCTGGGGTTCCCAGATGTGATGCTGGTGTTGTGCTGTCTTGACCCACTAGACTCCCAGAGTTCACGGTTATTTCAGAGACATCAGCTTGTTTTTCTTTTGGGAGGAACTTGGGATATTTGTCTGGAAAAGAAGAGCTATGGGGAGGGCACCCTTATATATTTGAGGGATCGCTCACTCTATATGACCAAATCAGGGCAGACTTAGGACACATCTTTATCTTTAATAAACAAAAAGGCTTTTAAAATAAGATCATAATGACATAATTCATAAGGCATAGACGTCAGATCGTTTCCCCCAAGGAAACAGCCCTTAGTATCTACCTTGGATCAAGCACCGTTGCTTACAGTTTTCCGGTTTTCCATTACGTGTGCAGTATACTTGCAGATGAAGAGGCTGAAGCCCCAGGAGTGCAGCAGGTGCTCTTGGCACAGGTCCCAGACTCCAGGCATGTTGAAGGGAAGAGTCCCTTATCTCCATGAGCGGGCACTGTCAGCCATCTTGACAAACTATTCATTGTTTTCTTTAATTATGTTTGTTTTGAGATAAAAATTATTACAGACTTTGACATAGGCATTAAAATGATCTGGCCAAAAAGACAATAGGCAAACTGACTAGTATTTTCACATTTCTTTTGAGAAGATAAAGTCTTTTTTTTTCTCCTTCCTCCACTTGTAAGTCTCAGCCACAGGAGCTGCCTCATCCAGCTGAAGAACAAGATGAGGCTCAGTTGTCTGCCATCTACTCCCTCAAGGGTCTCACCTGCAATCTTCTCAGTATCCCAAGGGCTCTGGGAAGCTCAATTTCCAAGCAGTGAACTAGGGTTTGGGTTTTTCCAATAAAGCAAGTATATGCCTGGCTAACTGCATGTCCTTGTTTTTAAATTGCCAATAATAATTATAGTAATGATGATCACTGGGCCAGACTTTTGGCACGCATTGTCTTGGTTTAATTTCCACAGCAGCTCCACAGTGTAGGAATGATGACTGTGCACATTATAGTATAAAGAAACCGAGACTCAGAGTGCTCAGTTATCTGCTCAAAGTTGTGCTGTCCATGTGGAGGCAAAAGTCATCTTCATCCAGTTCCCGGGAAAAAAATCCTGCCATGTTCAGAAGAATTCTTTTCTTCTTCTTCTTCTCCTCCTCCTCCTTCTCCTTCTCCTCCTCCTCCTCCTCCTCCTCCTCCTCCTCCTCCTCCTCCTCCTCCTCCTCCTCCTCCCTCTTCCTCCTCCTCCTCCTCCTCCTTCTTCTTCTTCTTCTTCTTCTTCTTCTTCTTCTTCTTCTTCTTCTTCTTCTTCTTCTTCTTCTTCTTCTTCTTCTTCTTCTTCTTCTTCTTCTTCTTCTTCTCCTCCTCCTCCTTCTTCTTCTTCTTCTTCTCCTCCTTCTTCTTCTCCTTCTTCTTCTTCTTCTTCTTCTTCTTCCTTCTCCTCCTCCTCCTTCTCCTCCTTCCTCCTTCTTCTCTCCTCTCTCTCTCTCTCTCTCTCTCTCTCTCTCTCTCTCTCTCTCTCTCTCTCCAGTCTCACTATGTAGTCCAGGCTGCCTCTTGTGAAGCATTCTTCCTGCCTAGGTGTCCATCCCTAGTGTTAAAAGAACAGGCATAGACCCCTGATGGCTAGCTAAATAATAATTTTTAGGTAAAATCTGTGTGGTGGCTTGAAGAAAAATGGCCCCATAGGCTCATATATTCGAATGCTTTGTCATTAGGGAGCAGCACTGCTTAAGAGGGATTAGGAGGTGTGGTCTTGTTGGAGGAAGTCTGTCACTGGGGCTGGGTTTTGAGTTTTCAAGGACCCAAGCCAGGCCCAGTGTCTTTCTCTTCCTGCTGCCTGCTGATCTGGATTTGGGACTCTCAGGGTCTGCCTGTGCGCAGTCAGACACCATGGCTGGAGGAATGGACTAAATATCTGAAACTGTAAGCAAACACCAATTAAATGCTTTCTTCTGTAAGAGTTGCCATGGTCATAGTGTCTCTTCATAGCAATAGGACACTGGCTAAGACAACTTGTCCCTAGTTTGTGATGGTTCCATTTGCAATTTCTCACCTATAAAACTTTGTGCCAGCTGGGCACAGTGGCATACACCTTTAACCATAGCACTTGAGAATTAGGGACCAACTGTGCATTTGAGGTCAGTATGGTCTACATAGCGAGTTCTAGGCCAGCCAGGGCTACATAGTGAGAACTTGCATCAAGAGAAAATAAATAAAAAGAATAGAAGATGGTGGAATTTTGGGGGTTGGTGAGATGGCCAAAGCATTAAGAGCATTGGTTGCTTTTGCAAACAATTGGGTTTGGTTCCCAGTATCCACAGGGAGGGCCACAAATGTCGGTAACCCCAGTTCTAGTTAGGGCGCCGGTTTGTAAGTATATGGAGCACCTAAGTGCAGAAAAAACAAAAACACTCATACCCATAAAATAAAACTAAGAAATAAACCTTTTATAAATCTGCCAAGCAATTTACTCTGGTAGGAACTCTGATACGGGGGCAAGGCAGCTGAATTACAGGGCAAGGACTCTGCAGTGGGCTGCACTGCTCACTAGCGTGTTCAGCAGGTTAGCTGCACTCAGGAAGACTGCAGTGGGCTGTGCTGCTCGCTAGCATGCTCAGCAGGTTAGGGACACTCAGGGAGACTGCAGCGGGCTGCACTGCTTGCTAGTATGCTCAGCAGGTTAGCTGCACTCAGGAAGACTGCAGTGGGCTGTGCTGCTCGCTAGCATGCTCAGCAGGTTAGGGACACTCAGAGAATTTCGACTTCATGATATCATCAACTTACCATGAGTGACTGGAAAAAGGTCCTAGCATAAGTGGAGGAACATCTGTGTATTAGGATAAATAACATATAATTGGCAATTAATTTCTCCTCCCCTCCTCTTCCTGCCCCTCCCCTCTCCTCGCTCCTTTTCTCTTTTCTCCAGTTCTCCGTCTTTTCAACCTAGTCTTTGGCTCAAGGGTTCAAGTGACATTCCTGTCTCAGCCTCTTGAGTAACCGAGATTCTATCACACTTTGCTTTCCCCCCCAAACTCCTAAAGTTTAAAATGTGACTTAGAAAATTTAAAATGAGCATGGTTTGAATTTGTGGCTAGCATTTTCTTTTCTTTTTTTAAATAAATAATTAAAAATATATTGAATTGTTTTTCAAAGGAAATGAAGTTAGGAGGAAGGACTGGAAAGGGGATCCTGGAGGAGTTTGGGAAGCAAGCATAAATGACAAATATAATCGAGACACATCATATGCATGTCCGGAATCCTCTCTTTTTAAAAAACAAGCTTCAGTTTTGCAAATGTACAAACATCACATCGAAATTAATGGCTAGCATTTTCATTGTGCGGCACTGGCCTGGACAATTAGTCTATTTCTGTGTTCCTTGTCACAAACCTGTGCTGGCCCTGGGAATGCCAGCAGTGGCTAGACCCTGAGGCTACTGCTGTTATCAGATCAGATTGGTCTCCAGGTCTCAAGAGGCTTACTATCCCAGAAAGGCAGGTGGAAACAAACCATGAGCAATAGCTCCTTGAGTAGCTAACTGGTCACAATCATTTGTGTTAAAAGGATTAGCTGGGGAGACTGGGCGCCAGTGATACACATCAGAAAGCATTTGCTGGGCCAATGAATGAGTCCGGGCTTGGAGGAAGCCTCTCCTGAGGAATGACCCTCCGAATTCTGAAGACTCAAGAGGAAGTCATATAAAACGATGGTGGCTTCTGCTGGGACCACAGGTCCTGCACGGTGCTGTTGGCTGCTCTTACCTCGATAACAGGTCTCAGGCACACAGACATGCCCAGGAGTTTTGGTCTGGGCAGAGGCATGGGAGCTGTGTTTCTTGATACTCAGCGGAGTGTTGCCTTGGTTTCTCAGGTGGAAACTCTCTGTTGCATGCGGTGTTCGTCATCCTCCGTCCCCCACCAACCCCCACCCGGTTTGCCTCTTCTGCTTTGCTCTGTATTTCACAATCCATTTGACTGAGTTTTATTTGGTTGTTGTTTCTGCCCTGTCTAAATGAGACCGCCAGTCGGGAAAATGACTTTTAAATCTTTTGTGGCCCTGGAGCACAAAATGTTCTCAATTCTTCCCCTGAGCAGTTTCAATCTCAGGGCAAGCTACAGTAGAGCGCCTTTCCCCTCTGAAAAAGTGTGGCTGCTTGGAGAGTAGAGGAGGGAAGGGAGCGGTAGAGGAGGGAGGGGAGTGGCAGGGGAGGGAGGGGAGCGGTAGAGGAGGAAGGGGAGCGGCAGGGGAGGGAGGGGAGCGGCAGGGGAGGGAGGGGAGCGGGAGGGGAGGGGCAGGGGAGGGAGGGGAGCAGGAGGGGAGCGGCAGGGGAGGGAGGGGAGCGGCAGGGGAGGGAGGGGAGCGGCAGGGAGGGGAGGGGGGGGCAGGGGGAGGGGAGTGGCAGGGGAGGGGGGGGAGCAGTAAGGGGGGAGGGGAGGGGAGCGCCAGGGGAGGGGAGCAGGAGGGGAGTGGCAGGGGAGGGAGGGGAGCAGCAGGGGAGGGTGCAAAGCAGTAGGGGAGGTAGGCTGCCTGGCTATGTTGAGGGTGGAATTCCCTGCCCTTTAACTAGCCTAATGTAGGTGGCAGCGGTTGGAGCCAAGCCTGGCCAAGAAATGGGTGGAAGGAAGCTTTGGTCAGTCTGGGAGGATGCCCAGATCCTGCCTTTGGGGCAGAACTGGTCTCAGGTGAGCTTCCTTTGGTTCTGTGCAGGTCCGCTCCCTGGTGGTCCGCGGGTTATTCAATGAGCCAGCAAGCAATAAAGCCATCCTGTCTCAGCAGGGGGTGATTTCCTCAGGGCCCTGGGCCTGTGACTCTCATCTGGATGGCATATTGGGCATGAGCACAAAGAGGCCCATCTCCCTGTGAGCAACAAGTTCATTTTGGAAATTGGGTGCCATTCCTTGAACTTACCAGGTTCTTAAAGAATATTTTGTAAGTCAGGGAATAAGGATTTGCAGTGGGGACACCGGTTTTGATATGTCTCTACTGTGCACCACCTATGCTGGAAGACAAGCCAGCGAGGTATAATAAACGTGATCTCTGTAAGTATCACGTGGCTTTGTTCTGGAATATTTCTGAAAACCTAGTCAGGCCCTGGCAGACTGGCTGTCTCTACAGCCTCAGCTTTGGTGACTCTGGAAAAGGTTAGTTAGGGAGGGACAGGCTTCTAAAGGGATGGTGACTCTCAAGGTTTCCTGTCTGTCTCCTGTACCCATTGCGGGGTGTCCCCTTGCAGCTGCTGACACTTGGGCTGGAGAGGCTGCTTCTGTGATATAGGATGCTTCACCAGCAGGATTCCCATTCAACTGGTTTTGTTTGTTTGTTTTTGTTTTCTCCCCCCCCATAGGATTTCTCTGTAGCTTTGGAGGCTGTCCTGGGACTAGCTCTTGTTGACCAGGCTGGCCAAGAACTCAAGAGATTCGTCTGCCTCTGCCTCTGCCTCCGCCTCCCGAGTGCTGGGATTAAAGGAGTGCACCATCACCACCAGCTCCCATTCAATTGCTGGCACCAGGTGGCACATTTTCTTATAGCTTTCAGGTAATTTACCTGTGCGGCTGTGAGGCATGATTAATAAAACTCAGGGATAGAAATTGGGGTTCAACATGAAGATCAGAAAAGCAACACAGCTAGCCACTGGTGTAGCCTGCTTTTCATCCTGCCCGGCTTCCGCATGGCTAGCTTTACACCCGAAATAGCAACACACAAATTGTATTCATAACACTGCCTGGCCCATTATATCTAGCCTCTTCTTGGCTAACTCTCATATCTTGCTTAACCCATTTCTAATAATCTGTGAAGCACCACGAGGTGGTGTCTTACCGGCAAAGATTCAAGTGTACGGCCATCTTGGGCTGGAGCTTCATCGTGTCTGACCCAGAGAGGAGAGGCATGGCGATTGTCTCACTTCCTCCCAGCATTCTGTTCTATCTACTCCACTCACCTAAGGGCTGGCCTATCAAATGGGCCAAGGCAGTTTCTTTATTAACCAATGAAATCAACAGATTGACATATGACCTTCCCACATCACACTGGCTCTTACTTCTACCTCAGTTGCGATGGCAATCCTGCCTCCAGGAGTCCTTGAAATGAGACTGTGTGTGAGAGCTGTCTCCTCCCGTTTTATATTCCCTCTAGTTCTGGGATTACTGCTCGTTTCTATGACAAGCTAGTGTGGCTCCTGGGATTAAAGGTCATTGTATCATTGCTGCCTGGTCTGTAAGACTGGCCAGTGTGACTGCTTTACTTTTCTGATCCTCAGGCAAGCTTTATTTACAAATGAAATGCCCCTACCCAGCTGGACCCAGAACCCTGGTGTGCAAACTGTGTGGGCTTTACAAAGAGCACACCTAACTTCTGTGTCGTGGGCCAGGATTCTGAAACCAGAATAATAGAAACTCAAGTTGTGGTGACAAGCAAGAAGGTGAAATTGGTAGGATTGTCTGATGGGGTGCAGGACTAGATGCTCCTGTCCCCTGCACCCCAGTGTCCAGGATTGTCTGATTGGATGCAGGACTAATGCTCCTGTCCCCTGCACCCCAGTGTCCAGGATTGTCTGATTGGATGCAGGACTAATGCTCCTGTCCCCTGCACCCCAGTGTCCAGGACTGTCTGATGAGATGCAGGACTAGATGCTCCTGTGCCCTGCACCCCAGTGTCCAGTTTCAGACCTTTCTTCCCCTATCTACTTTTTCAGGTAGCTTCATGCAGTTGATGTAAGGTCGTCTTTCTCGACACTCCATACACAACAAAACTTGAAACTTTTTTTTTGAGACACCAAGGCTTTGGGAGCCTTTTAGAAGGGTGTTCCCCGAAAGCCCACAGTGAGCTAACACATACCTACCTGGTCAGGACTGTGTCTCCATGACCTCTCCCCTCCCAACCTCTTTCAAATGAGGGCTGGGTAGTTGATGTAGGGTCTCAGCACTCCGCAGTCAGGGTCACACAGGTCAGCTGAAGATTTCTTGAACAGCCTACGTGCTGGCCATTCTTCTACTCATCCATCTTTGTCATTTATTGTCTTTTGGAGAGGCCCTTGCAGATGAGGGGCAGAGCTTTGCCTGTGTTGAACTGGGGAGTAATAAATAACATTGGAAAGCAGAGAGCGGTGTGTCTGCTGGCCCTTGTGATGGGGCTGACCCAGGGCCCTTGTGAGGGGACTGACCCAGGGCAAGGGGATCCTGGGGACATCTGGCCTGTGTCCAGGGCATAGCCCGCTCTCCCTGCCGGTCCCTACCACCATTTTATCAAACAGAAAATCAGTAGCCAGGACCTGTAATTACAGTGTGAAAAGCTCATCTAAATAAATGCAAGTGTTCAATTATCTTCCCAGCAGCTCTACCACACAAGGCTTATGAAATGTGTAAAATGTCTTTTCAGAAACAGGGCAGTTGGATTCTAACCAGAAGTTGTGAAGAGTGGATTCTTAGATGCTGCCTAAGAAATCCATTATGAACATTTCATTAGACTAGGGTTTCTCAAATGGGCCTGATTTTGCTTCCCAGAGGACACTTGGCAACACCTGGAGATATTTTTACCGTCACAGCTACTGCCTTACGAGTAGAAACTAGGCATGTTGCTGAGTATTCCCAAATTCTCAGGGCAGCCACAAGAACGAACAGGTCACCCAGTCTAAAACGTCAGTGGAGCTGAGCTTAGACGCAGCGCTGGCACTGACCTAGGAATCAACACCTAGGAACCAGCCAAGCAAACTCAGCTCTTCTGCGGAAACAGCTGGCATGGCTCGGGGACAGCCCTGGCTACACTGGCCACACTGTCCAGGGCCTGATGAGATGGTTGTGCTCAGAACTCTATGTGGAGTCCAGAGCTGGGTGTCCCACATTGCTGTCCCGCTGGATACTCAACTCACAGTCTTCTTGGGCGATGAAGATGAAGGAACAGTGCCTCACACAGGTGAAACTGCCCGGCTCAGGCAACACAGCCCCAAGCACAGGAGAGTCCTTGCTTGTACCTTTGAAAGAGTCTAGATCACCTGTGCCTAAGGTGACTCAGGAAGAGGTAGTGGCTGAGCACCATGTCCCAAAGTTGTCTCCTCCACCTTTTCCTCCAGGAAATCTGCTCTGGGGACAAGGCCCTATCCTTGTAACTTTGTAACGCCTTACCTCATCCAGGTTTTGTAGACGGTGAACATGTCAGCATTTTTTCAGAGGCCTCTGCAGCCTTACTTCACCCAAGGGCTGGTAAGCTCATTTCTGAAATTCTAGGCTTGCTGAGGAAAATGGGTGGCCAAGCCGTGGCTTACTCTGGATGATTCCAGAAGTTTCTATCTGCAGGGTAATGTCCCTTCTTGACGGTAATGTGATGAGGGGGGAAACATTGACCTATTTTTGTCTACTATAGGAAGAAGGAGACATGAGAAGACAGTCAAGGACACAGTGGGATAAAAGACACAGGGATCCCACTCAGGGACCTCAGGGAAAGAGGGTAACCAGGGCAAATCTTCTGGGCTATGATTAATTGGAGCTCAAGGATACTTGAAGCTGACCAGGCCTGGTGTCAGGAAGGTGCCTGCCACTTCTATGACCCTGAGGAGTACTCTGGGAAGCTACAGAGAGGTCTCCTGGGGCACTGGGTCACTAGGCCAACCACAGCCATGTATGGTTTAATAATGGAGACACATTCTGAGAGGCGTACTGCTTTGTGAGCATCACAGAACACACACAGATGGAGAAGGTTCTGCCGACTATGCAAGGCTATGGTGTATATATGGTGTAGCTATAGGGGTATGATGAGGGAATAACATGGGATTGGATACACGGAAATGTTCAATAAGGTCAGGGTTTGCATCTGCATTGTCTTAATTTGCCTTCTATTGCTGTGATAAACACCATGATCAAAAGCAACCTGGGGAGGAAAGGGTTTATTTCATCTTATAGTTCACAGTTCATCTTGAAGGGAATGGAGGGGAGCTGCTTACTGGCTTGCTTCACATGGCTTGCTCAGCCTATTATGCAGCCAGTACCACCTGTCCAGGGTTGGTACCACCCACAGTGAATTTCACATCAAACATTAATCAAGAACATGCCTGACGGACTTGCCTACTGGCCATCTGATGGAGGTATTTTCTCAACTGACGTTCCCTCTTTCAGATGGCCTTGGTTTGTGTCAAGTTGAGACAATTTGATTCCGGACAAGATAGAACCTGGAGGATCTGGAGAGGTCATTTCTGTCCTGATTCTTTCCCGAAGGGCTGCCTAAATCAGGGCAGACTAAACCAGTTAGACAAGTGCTCTGCCTTCAGCCTCCAGTCACAAGGGGCTCGGCAGGCAGAGAGCCTCTAGCAGGATGTTTTCTGACTGGCTGTCTACTTTAGGAGTCTTTTGGTACAAGTGGGAATTTGGGCTTCAGGAAAAAGAACGAAAGTAAAATCCAATCTTGAAAGTGCAGCTGGGGGCAGAGACAGAACCGTGATGTCCATGAATCTGGTGACCGTGCTGTTCCCTTTCTTCCAAGGACGGGTGTTACTCTCCCACACAACCTCTCTCTGGGAGAACAAGTGGCCTTAAACCAAAGAAAGAACTGCAGTCTTAAGATTGTCGTTAGCACAAAGCAGAGCACACTACAAATGAAAATAGCCTGTAGTTAGCATCTTCTGTACACTCAGAAGCCATGGTTGGCACCTTGCCGCCTCCCGGCTGGCAGAATCCTGCTGTCCCTGGCGACTCTACAGCCTTGTGCATCCCAGTGCGAGAGGGATGCTTGTTGCCTTGGTCTAATTCAAGGGTCCATGGAGTCCTCTGCTCAGGGTTTGGTTTAGGTCTAGTAATAGCCAGTCCACCTCAGTGGGACAAGCAAAACAGACTATCTCTCGGAGAAAATCTGTCCCCCTGTCTCCTTGCCCACTGCCACAGGACACGCTGCTGCTCTACCACCTATGTCTAGCAAGGGAGAGGCAGTGAAGATGGAGAAACAGAATGATGAAAGTCTCTTCAGCCTCGGGAATATTAAAACACCTTGCCAAGCCAGCTGTGATGGCATATGCCTGCTATCCCAGTACTTAAGAGCCTAAGGCAGGAAGATCATGAGTTTGAGGCCAGCCTCAACCAAGTAGTGAGTTATATACGATATCAAAACAAAGCCAAATCTGCTCAACAGCCTTGGAACTCCCTGGACAGCAAATTCATCACATATATATTTTTGTGATAGTTTTTGTCAGGTCTTCTGTTATTTGAGCCAAATACACCCTAATAAAGCCCATACTAAACACTAAGACCATTTTACTCAATTCTTAGAGCTTTGTACTGAGAAACTGGGAACTTAGAGAGTTGGAGTAACTTTCCTCAACTCCCACAAGTGACGCCTGGGGCCATACATGCAGACACCTATCTCCAGAGGCCCCTACTGCTCTTGCCTGCTACAGTAAGTGCATTGCCTCATCCCTCTACTTGGGCAACCAGAGTCTCTTACCTTTGCTGGGTCTCAGTTTCTCATCCATGAGGCAGGAGACTGAACCGCATGGCCTTCAGTGTCTTCTCCAGCGCTGAAAGTCTAGGAATAAAATTTGGACTCTAAAATTGTTTGGTCTCCTATAAGGCACAGGTTCAGACATAACCCGTAAAACAGGTTCTTGTCAATACTGTTTGTTGACAATAGGATAATCTACTTCTGGATAATAGTAGAAAACAAGAATTATTAGAACATATTAGAGAGATCTCAATCAACATCATGTCCCAGGAATGGTCTGGAGAGAAGTCTCTGTCATTCTTACTTTGCCCATTAGATTCTGTGGCTGGTGCCAAAGCTACCACCTCACTGGTCATTGGAAGGGCCTCCTTGATGGTTCTAGTTTGCATTCTAGACTGTTCTAGATTCTCTACTAGCTTAGGGTTAGAGTGAGGGTTAGGATTAGGGGCTACGGGAGTTAGGGTTAGGTCAGGTGGACTCAAGCTGTAGGCCCTAGTTGCCAAGAGATCAAGTGTCTCAGGCTGGCTTCCCCAGAAACAACTTTGGAATGTTCGGGAGACAATGCAAGATAACACTTGGTGATGGGACTGGAGGGCAGGGAAGGAGATGAAGCAGTGAACGGCTGCCATTGGACAAGCTCTGTGAGTAACTCTAGTGTAGTTCTGCTGGGGAATTTCAGAAGACAAAGCAGGCCATCCCCCCAGTTGTCCCACTGAGAGGCAAGGGAGCAAGTGTTGTGAAAAAGTATTTGGAGATGTGTTGCATTTGTTTATGCTGTGGAGCATTAGTTTAATGTTGCAAAGATGTGCTGCATTCTTTTATGTTGCATTTGTTTAACTCTCTGAAGCTGTGTTACTGTGCCTGCCTAAAACACCTGATGGTCTAATAAAGAGCTGAACGGCTAATAGAGAGGCAGGAGCAAGGGTAGGCGGGGCTGGCAGGCAGAGAATAAATAGTAAGAGAAATCTGGGAGGAAAAGAAGGAGCAAGATAGAACAAGGAGAGGAAGACATCAGGACCCAGGTACCCAGCCACCCAGCTACACAACAAGCCACGTAATAAGATGTAAAGAAAAGGTATACAGAAATAGAGAAAGATAAAAGCCCAGAGGCAAAAGATAGATGGGATAATTTAAGGAAAGCTAGCTAGAAAAAGCCAAGCTAAGATCAGGCACTTATAATTAATAATAAGTCTTTGTATATTTATTTGGGAGCTGGGTGGTGGGCCCCCCAAAAAATAAAGAGTAAGAGAATAACTACAAGCAAGGTTGACAGCAATTGACTGGGGGTTGCTGTATAGAGGGAGGGTGATGAAGTGGCATCCCCAGATCTCCTTGTTTGTCCTATGAGCGTATGAGCACATCGGATCATAAGAATTCAAAGTTTGAGGCATGGAAGCTGCCAGTCAGAGTCTGATGTTGTATGAACACCTGTACTGCTGCCTCTTTTTCTTCTTTCTCCCCTTCCTTCCTTCCTTCCTTCCTTCCTTCCTTCCTTCCTTCCTCTCCCTCCTTCCCTCCCTCCCTTCCTTCCTTCCTTCCTTCCTTCTTTCCTCTCTCCCCATCCTTTCTGTCTTCCTCCATCCCTTCTCTCCTTCCCTCCTCCCCTCCTCTCTTCTTCCCTCCCTCTCTCCATCCATTCCTTCCCCTTCCTCCCTCCCTTTCTCTCTTTCCTCCTTCCTCCCTCCCTTTCCCTTCCTTCCTTCCTTCCTTCCTTCCTTCCTTCCTTCCTTCCTTCCTTCCTTCCTTCCTTCCTTCCTTTCTCTTACTGTTCAGAGAAAACAGAAAGAGATGTGAGGAACTGGGCAGCCCCAAATGACCAACAGGTCTTGGGAGCTGTGCTGATAGAGTCTGCATTGGATACAGTGCAGACCCACAGATAGGCCCTTCAGGTACTGAAGCTGAGGCCTGGCCTACATGCTAGCAGTGTAGGCTTGTAGACCTACAGAGCCTGGGAATCAACTTTATGTCACCTCGGGGTGGGGGGGGGACCGTAAGCTTCTGGAGGACAGAAACATCCTCAATAGTTTTGACTCCTTTCCTTTGATTTAAATGCATTTTTAAAACACCAGGCACATGCCAGGCGGTGGTGGCTCTTGACTTTAATCCCAGCACTTGGGAGGCAGAGACAGGTGGATCTCTTTGAGTTCAAGGCCAGCCTGGTCTACAAAGTGAGTTCCAGGACAACCAGGGCTATACAAAGAAAGCCTATCTCAAAAAACCAAAAACCAAACCAAACCAAAATGAAACCCCAACCCCCATCCCAAACAAAAACAAAATGAAAATAACCAGGTGCACAGCTGTCAGGGAACTTTTGAAAATTAAGCCCAGTGTTTTTTACAGTCTACATATATTGTTGGAAACTAGGAACACTGGTGTCGTAGTGGAATGCTGTCTTTTTTGTTCTTTTCTTTTGTGGGACAGGATCACTATGCAACCCTGGCTGGCCTGGAACACACCATATATACCAGACTGCCCTTGACCATGCAGAGATCCAGCTGCCTAAAGGCAGGTGCCACCATGCCCACACCAGCATCACCGTGCTAACTAGAGCATCTGAGACTGTTTCCATGCCCTCCCCACAAAGAAGGTGTAGAGCAGGCCATTAGGTCCCTGTCCCCACTTCTGTACCTCTTTCCTAGCTGTACCCAATGCTTCCCCAGCTATACGTGGCCTTAAGTGCTGTTGGAGGATCTAGGAGGGTGGGCGCTGAGAAACTCCATCTGTGGCCCTGTGGGAAGTCACTATCCACACCGGGGTGAGATGTCCCAGTGACATGGCTGTGCTGCGCGTCACTCACACTCCTGTAAGGAAGTTTGATACATTCATTCGAATGATTGGACTTGGGTGGACTCCCTGGCCCATCACGGGCGCTGTAGCCCTGTCTGGCAGGGGAGCAGATATTTGTTGATGCCTCTACAGGTGCCTTGGTCACTGCTCCACTGTGGTGAAGAGACACCACGACCAGGCCACCCTTATGAAAGACAGCCTCTAACACAGCTTGCTTCCAGTTTCAGAGGCTTAGTCCATTACCAGCATGGCAGGGAGCATGGTGGGACACAGGCAGGTGCTGGGAGGTGACTGAGAGTTACATCCTGATCTGCAGGTGGGCGGGGTGGGGGAGAGGGGAACAGACAGAGACTCTGGGCCTAGCATGGCTTTTGAGACATACTTCTCCAGCAAGGTTGCACCTCCTAATACCCCTCATTCTTTCCAGCAGTACCACTCCCTGGTGACTCAGAATTCGAGAAGATGAGCCCACGGGGGACATTCTTATCCAAACCACAGCAGGAAAAGTTCAGGCAGCACTTGGGAGTCATGTAGAGTGTATCTGTCCTGCACTGAAGCTCTTCCTACAGGATCCCTGTCATTTACTGTACGTGGTGTCATGGTGGGGAAGGGTCCCAGCAGTTAGTCTTCCTGCCTATGAGCCCTGGCTGAGAGACTTGCTGTATGGATGGCCTTAGGTAACTAATGTTCTCAACCTAAGTTATCCTATAGACAAAGAGACCTGGCAATATTTCCCCACATGAAGTTATAAGGATTAAATAGAAAAATAAATACAAATAGGTATAAATAAGTATTATACAGATAACTTTAATGTATCCCCGATGTGTATCGATGTAGAGTCACCAACCAGTAAATGTGCTGTCATGGTGGCTCTCCCTGTATCCAGATCCCTCGTCCATCTTCCCTATGTGGACTCAACAGCCGCTATCAACAGCAATCGCTTCACTTCATCTTCTGAGGTGTTTTTGGCCTCTAAGTTCAACACAAAGGTTCAACATAGAAACAAAAATTTCAGTCCCACTCTCTCAAAGGAATCATTTAAACACCTATGGTGATATTGTTTTGCCTTGTGAAATTATAGCTGGCAATTTGATTTTTGTTTTGCATGACTTGCCTCCAGATATGAGGGGTGAGATATTATCCTTACGCCAGTGGTCCCCAGAGTGTCTTCTGGAAGCTCTGCTCTCCAGGGGAAGGAAGTCACAGTGCCCGTCATTATAGCCAAAGGCTCCCAAGATATCACATGGGAGATGATTTCCTGAACAAATTTGACTAAGAATCATTTCCTTTTGTGATATCTGTTTTTAATGGTCTGTCAATCCCCTGGCTTCAATTCTGATTTGTTTGCTTTGTGTTCATCAAGACTCATCCTGCAGGAGCTAGGAATAAGCACTTTATTTTCAGAAAATAAATAAATAAAGCTTCTTTCTTTTCCTTCCTTCCTTCCTTCCTTCCTTTTTTTCTTTTTTTTTTTTTTCTCGAGACAAGGTTTCTCTGTATCTTTGGCAGTACTGGAACTAGCTCTTGTAGAGCAGGCTGGCCTTGAACTCACAGAGATCCACCTGCCTCTGCCTCTTGAGTGCTGGGATTAAAGGTGTGTGCATGCCACCACTGCCTGGCACAAAGTTTCTTTCTTTCATTTTTTAAATGTGAGTGCATATGTGTGTCTGTGATGGGTGCTAAAAGAGGCCCAAGAGGGTGTGGAATCTTTTGGATCTACAGTTACAGGTGGTTGTAGAACTGGAGGCTTCTCTCCCACCTGCCTGCCAGTTACTGAATAACAACTCTGAGGCTAATATTAATGGTAAACTTTTAACCTATTAGCTCAGGCTTCTTACTGGCTAGCTCTGCATATAAATTAACCCATTTCTAATAATCTGTATATTGCCATGTGCCCCATGCTTACTGACATCTTACTCCTCTTGTGGTTGCTGGCGTCTCCCTGACTCTGCCTTCTTTCTCCCTTTGTCTTTGCTTGGATTTCCCTCCTGGCTCTATTCTGCCTGGCTATTGGCCAAGCCAGCTTCTTTATTAACCAGTAGTACTAAGACATATTCACAGCATACAGGAGGGCATCCTACATCAAGTTGTGAGTTGCTTGATGTGGGTACTGGGAACAGAGGGTAGGTCCTTTGCAAGAGCAGTAAGTGATCTTAATTATAGAATCATCTTTCCAACCCATATATAGCTTGCCTCCCCCCATTCCCTCCTGTCTTAGTTATTGCTGTGAAGAGACACCATGACCACAGCAACTCATAATGAAAACATCCAATTGAGGGAGCTCGCTTACAGTTCAGAGGTTCATTCTGTTCTCACCATGGTGGGGAGTATGATGTTGTGCACGCAGACATGGTGTTGGAAAAGGAGCTGAGAGTCCTACGCCTTGCAGGCAGTAGGAAATGGATGGAAAGTCACACTGAGGGAAGCTTGAGCAAAGGAGACCTCAAAGCTTGCCCCCCCACAGTGACACACTTCGTCCAATGAGGCCACACCTACTTCAACAAGGCCACACCTCCTAAGAGTGCCACTCCCTTTGGGGTCATTTTCTTTCAAACCACCGCACCTCCTAAACACTTTTTTCAAAGGATATTTTTTATTCTCTACATGACTGGACAGACAAGGTCAGGGATCAGATGCCTGGCCCTTTCCCCTCCCCTATCTCAGAAGTCTCACCCCAAGACACCAGAGGTGGAGATTCCACAGGGCCGAATCCTGGCTGCCGGCTTGTGCCTCCATTGGCCTCAAAATTTAGCATGTCTCTGCTGCTGTGAGCACGGTTATAGCCCACACAGGGGACAATTTTAACCAGAACTCTCTTACCTTCAACCTCTTCCCCATGCTTTTATGAACCAACTCTGATGAAGATATGCTAGGTTTAAATAGGTGTCTAGTCTACTTGCCCCGAAGGCAGAGGTCGCAGAAGCAGTTACTTTTATGATGTGAATGACGGCCCTTTTCAGTTGTGCCTGCCCTGGGAAATGCTGGCAGGCATCCTGCAGGCCAGCTCTGCCCATTAGCTTCAGGGCAGCGCTCTGTGATGTGCTTTAGTTCAGAGAGGGTAAGTGTGTAGATTCAAGTCACAAAGTGCAACACCACCTTTCTCTGCTCTCCTTCAAGCTGCTTTGTGTTGTGGGGTTACGGGGTAATGGCGCACGGAGGGGGGGTCAGGATTGAATTTACAGGTAAGATTTTTACTTTTTTTCTGCTTTCTGCCAAGAAATATCTTGCTGTGCTTAAGGTCTTGTTTATTCATTCAATAAATATTTATTAAGTGCTTACTGGGTGCCAGGCAGTGTGCCAGGACATTCTTCCGCCAAGTCTGTTAAACACACACCATTTATCGTCCTCTGGAGCTGTAGAATGAGGCCCTAGGTCAGCTGCCATGCGTACAAAACATACCTTAGTGTATTGTGGGGGTTCGTGGAACCAGACCCTTCGGTTCCAGTCACAAAAGAGCCCCTCTGTTTCCAGTCCCCTGCTGTGTCTTGATCCAGGATAGTCTGTATTGGAGGCCATTGACTTGAAGCTTATACAGAGATGGCTCATAGTCTTTCCATGTGTCTGTTTCTTTGCAGAGGCATGAACAATGGTCCCTCTCTTGAACATTACAGTAGCCCAGGGCAGTCCAACAGAGGGCCACTCCTGTGCCAGCCCTTATCTTCACAGTGTAAGGATTTGACTAAGCCGAGTCCTTCCCAGCTTGCCTGAACTAGGAAGAAAGAAAGGGAGGTACCTCTTTTGAGCTATAGGAGGTCACCTCTAGGGTGGGTCTTTACGTTGAACTTAAGTTCAGTCACAATCACGCGGCAACTTCCATCTGTCGATAGCTGTTGGGCCTCATGAGGTCTGGACATGAGGCTCAGTATAACTTCCTGAGCCTAACTTGGGTTTTGTGAGGCCCAGTGTAACTTCCTGAGCCTAACTTGAGTTTCATGAGGCCCAGTGTAATTTCCTGAGCCTAACTTGGGTTTTGTGAGGCCCAGTGTAACTTCCTGAGCCTGACTTGAGTTTGGAGAGGAGTGACCTAGCACAGCCTGACCTAGGCCCGCCTCTGCCCAGTCACCGCTGATGTGGCAGGATATTATTGGTTCTTATTCCTTACTCCACCTCACCCCATCCCAAGACTCCTGCCCCCTACCTCAGCCCTATATAAGTTCCTGCCCTGATGCAATAAAGTGAGTTCCTGCTTTGACAGACTCCCGGCTCAGTGTGTGTTTCTCCCAGTGGCCAGTGGGGAGGTCTGGACGATACTCACCATCCTGCTCAGCCCCAGGGAGAGACCGGCGGGACTGGCTCTTCCTCATCCCTATCTGCTGGAGAACCCAGCAAGTTGACTCTCAAGGAACCAGACAGGTTGAAATCTTTGCCCTTGTGGTTTGCAAAGAGGGGCAGGGATGGCACCTTCCTGCTGCTAGCTCAAAAGAGTTAGGTACAGGGCAGGTCCCTGAGGCTGCCTAGCAGGAAGAAGAAACACTAGGGCTTAATGTTTGTGGTGCCTGCATCTTTTACAGCTTGCCAGCAGCTGTAAGAGCAGGTAAAGCTCTTTAGTGATTGGCCCATGTGCTCAACTCTCTGCCAGCATGATAAAGGGAGTCTAGAAGGATACTCTTAGGGCATCCTATAGCTCACAGATATCAAAGACCACTGTTATCCTGCCCAACTATGTCAGAAGACCATAAAAGTTCTTCCAGTAGTCAGTTTTTTTCTCTTTTAAAGATTAAAATTGATTTTGTTTTATACAGATGGGCTTTACCTTTACCCGTCTCTGGGTACCGTATGCATGCAGTACCCTTGGCAGCCAGAGGAGGGCACTGGATCCCCAGCACCGGAGTTAGAGAAGGTGGTGAGCTGCCCTGTGGATGGTGGGAGTCTAACTCTGGTCCACTGTAAGAGCGGACAGTGCTCTTTATCACTGAGCCGCCTCTCCAGCGCCCAGACTCAGTGTTTGCAGAAGCATGGTTTTATTGAGTGGCAGCCTCACTCCAGCCGGTGCTGGTTCTATGTTGCTAATTAGAAATCCACTTCAAGACTCGTGACTTAAGACAGCAAATATTTCTTAGTTCATCAAATTCTGGCTGTGGTTCATCTGGAAACCTTAGCCTCAAGATGTCTCACGAGGTTGTAGTCAAAGCTGTCTGCAGGGTTATGTCCCGTGGGAAGGCTCTCCCTGGGATGGGGTGTACTGCCAAACCAGGATTCACTTCCATGTCAGTCCGTTGTCACGCGAGGCTTTATAACTCGGCAGCAGATGTGGACTTGATATCCACCACTTCTGCCGTGCAGTAAGTAGGCGTGAGAAGCAGGTACCAGTGCCGCCTTCGCTCGATAGAGTGCCATACATGAGTGAACACTGGGAGAGAGTGTTGATTGCTGGTCATTTTAGGGGGCTCCTGTCATTCCTGGGAACTTGTTAGATATGCCAACCCTTGGGCTCCATCCCAGACCTACTGAGTGAGAAACTCCAGAAGTAGGCTCTTGAATATGTGCTCTAACAAGACTCCCAGGCAGTCCCAACAACGCTTTAGTCTGAAGACCACCACCTTAGGGTAAGGCTTGACAAACTTCATTTCAGGCATTGTAGTCTCCCTATCTCTGCCTCAGCTCCTCAGTTCTGCCAAGGGTCGGGAGCATATTACACAAAACATGTAAATGAATGGACATGGTCATGTGCCCATAAAACTTCATTTACAGTGACAGATTCAGGTACAGGAGATCCTTTAATCCCCAGTTTATCTTTTTATTCCTTAGAGTAGCAAGGAAGTTTGATATGATCAGGATTGCATAGGGTTACCACCACGTGTCTTTTTTCTTCCTCTAGGCAGGGTTTCTCTGTGTAACAGCCCTGATTGTCCTGTAACTCACTCTGTAGACCAGGCTGGCCTTGAACTCAGAGTTCCACCTGCCTCTGCCTTCCAAGTGCTGGGAAAAAGATAATAAAAGCGTGCACACCACATGGTTATCAAGAAGAGTTAGACATTTTAAAAATGTTACTCTGTGTGTGTATGTGCCACAATGCACATCTGGATGTCTGATGATGACTGTGTGTGTGTGTGCGCGCAAGTATATGTGTGTATACCACAATCAGGAGTTCAGAGGACAACTGTGTGTATGTGTCAACAGAGGACAACTCTGTGTGTGTGTCACAATGCACATCAAGAGGTCAGAGGACAACTGTGTGTGTGTGTGCACGTGTGTGCATGTGTATGCAAGTGTATGTGTGTGTGTCATGATGCACATCAGGAGGTCCGAGGACAACTGTGTATGTGTGTGTGCGTGAGTATATGTGTGGATGCCACAATGCATATCTGGAGGTCAGAGGACAACTCTGTGTGTGTGTGAGTGAGGTGATGCACATCTGGAGGTCAGAGGATAACTGTGTGCGTGTGTGTCACAATGCACAACTGGAGGTCAGAGTACAACTGTGTGTGCATGTGTGTGTGTGTCATGATGCATATTTGGAGGTCAGAGGACAACTGTGTGTGTCAGGATGTACATCTGGAGGTCAGAGGACAACTCTGTGTTTGTGTCAGAATGTACATCTGGAGGTCAGAGGACAATTCTGTGTGCGTGTGTGTGTGTGTCACGATGCACATCTGGGGGTTAGAGGACAAATTCTGGGAGTCGGCTCATTTTCCACTATGTGGTCTTGAGATCCAGCTCCTGCCACCGGGTTTGTGGAGCGAGCACTTTTACCCCTCGAGCCATCTCACTGACTCAAGGAGTTGTCCTGATTAATCACCTACTGTCATGTGACAGATCACCCCAAATTTAGGAGTTTAAATCCGTAACAGCTGGGCAGGTCTTCTGCTCCAGCCCTGTCATCTGTCTCTCACGTGGCTGCCAGTTGGTGCCGGCTGTCCGAGGGAAGCTTATCCGGGCCGTCACTGAGTGCCTTGGCTGTTGTCTTCATGGCTTCTCCGTACTCCTGGGTGTT
This sequence comes from Microtus agrestis, assembly GCA_902806775.1. Taxonomy (NCBI): domain Eukaryota; kingdom Metazoa; phylum Chordata; class Mammalia; order Rodentia; family Cricetidae; genus Microtus; species Microtus agrestis. Next base: position 14,665 of record CADCXT010004346.1, on the reverse strand, counting down.
TCATACACAGGATGGCATGGTGGCTGGCTTCCAAGAGGGAGCATTCCAAGAGCATACAAGCTTGGGGGACTGCACCCCATCTTACTTCTTCAACAAGTCACAGTACCAGCTCAGACTCTAAGTTCTAACAAATCCACACCCACCTTTAGGCCACTCTAGGAAGAGGAGAAATTAATTTCACAAAATGCTTGTCAGGGAGCCTCGACTGTGACAGACCCAAGTATTCCGTGCTTGCACAGAGGAAGCAGGGACTCTCCTGGCACATGAGAGCTTAGACTTGCTGGTACACATGTGTTTCAAGGCTTGGTGGATGTGCTTGGCTGGTCCCCAGGGCGCTGCTTCTCCTCTCTAGAGCGCTGTTTGTTTAGTCTCCTACAGCGGCTCTCGTAACATTTTAATTTTCCAAGAGCTCTGTAGGCCTAGTACCCTTCAGTGAGCTATGGGGAAAAAGGAGAGGAGGCCTCTGAAGTGACCACCTCAAGGGTCTTGCCCCCTCTCTACTGGGCCATGGACCTTGGCCACTGGTAGAACAGAGTGTGCGAACAGAAAGAGAATCGAAGTGGGTGTCACAGGAGAAAACGCTGTCCCAAATCTGCCTCTTCCTTAGGGGTCAGTGGGGAGGGACAAGGGCCAGTATAGGTTTTCCCTTTCTTGGGTGTGAGTAGACCCTCGGTTTCACAGCACAGAAAATGAAGAGTCCAATTGGAAAGCTGGCGCCTTCGATCAAGAAACAACTGTGAAGGTGTGAGCGATGGTTAGCTGGTGATACCCCAAGTGTGTGACAGGGCCTGAAGCAGTAGGACCCGCTGAGAACGTTAAAGGAAGGGGGGCGGGGAGCAGGTAGTGAGTGAAGCCTGTCTTTTCTGGGCCACAGAGACAGTAGTCCACACATCTGCATTATCTCCCAAAAAGCACCTGAAATCTAAACCCACTGAAAGTCCCTGTTTACAAACATTGGAACCAACTATTTCAAAAATTAAAAATGCAGTTGTGGCCCATTAAACCCACAAACACACATCAGCTGGCGAATTGTTCCTGGTCAGAGATGAGGGCCAGAGATGGCTGCTGTTCCTGGCTCTCCTCACATCCGCCAGAGCGCCTCACAGAGGAACTGAGAGAAGGGCAAGGGGGCCGTGGGCATCAGTGGGATCTTGTAACGTGAAGGACTTCCAAAATAATACCAACCCTTTGTCCTTCCTGGGTCCAGGAGGAGGCGAGGTTGCCTTGCTCAGAGCTGATCTCCAAGGTACCACGAAGTGGTGAAACAGTCTGCTGAGCCAGCTAGGAAAACACGAAGGTCCTGTCATCTTCAAGGATGTCTGAGGGTCCCTTAGAAAGAAGCTCTGAGGCCGCTTCAGGAGCTAACAGAGATCAGCATCTGGGAGAGTCTAGAAGAGCTGTGATGTAGGCTGGACGGAACTGGCAGGAAGGAGCCAGGAGCTCTAGGTAGGCATAGGGAGTGTTTTGAGCTCACAAGGATTAAAGGGAGAGTCAAAGATTTCTTCGGTTTTGTTTTTAAATTTGAGAGCTGGAGTTTCTAAAAGGAAAAGGTCATAGCATCTCCCGATCTCCTCTTCATGACACCCAGCTCAGAGGGGGGTGCGGCTGGGGGGACACCTGCTCAGAGGGGACGGGCCTGGGAGGGAACCCTGCTCAGAGGGGCGCGGCTGGGGGGACATCCTGCTCAGAGGGGACGGGCCTGGGAGGGAACCCTGCTCAGAGGGGGCGCGGCTGGGGGGACACCCTGCTCAGAGGGGACGGGCCTGGGAGGGAACCCTGCTCAGAGGGGGCGCGGCTGGGGGAGACACCCTGCGCAGAGGGGCGGGGCCTGGGGGACACCCTCTGTATTCTTTTCTATCTTGTGTCTCCTTCCTGCGCCCACAAACAAAGGCCTCCCAATTTACTACCTCACAAAATGATTTAGCTGCTGCTCCTCCCCGAGGAGGTAAACAGACAATAAAATGAACGAAATTCCTATTCTTTATTACTTGACTCCCATAAGTCATCACCCTGACTGAGCATTTATCTCTCCAGCATTCCGAAATATTTAAAATGCTATTTCCTTTATTTCAACCAAATAGAAGAAATAAGAAGCCAATGATGATGTGTTTTAGGGGTAGTTCTGCTAGCAATAACTGTTGGATTGCAGAGTGGGGAGGGGAGTAAGATTTTGGGGTCTTTTTGTTTCTTCTCTGTGCCGCACTGTTCCTGGGATTAGATTCACACTTAGAACTCTCGGTTCTCACAGGGCTGGATAAGATCATGTAGGATATTATTAGAACTCTCGGTTCTCACAGGGCTGGATAAGATCATGTACGATATTATTGGCCGTACTTGGTTACTTGTAAAGTCTGTCTTGAGCTAAAAGCTTTTTGTGCCCAAATAGGGGACTTCTGTGTGGTGCCAGGGAACAGAGGGAGCGCTATTGTGTCACCATGACAACAGGCATTTGCATTAAGAGCAGGCTCCTCAGGCCACATTACATGCACATGATCTGGGAAGGGACCCCTTTGAGGCCCCTGTGATCGTTCCCTAAACCCGATTGTTAACGTCTCCTGAACATAAAATCATTAGCCATGTTCTGGAACGGATAATTCCCCACTGGGGTTAGCATTTTCTCCTCCGTGAGTGCTCTGGGAAACGCAGAGTGAGACCACTCTACTGCTTCTTTAACTAACCAAGGAGAATACAGCAATTTGCTTTCTCCTTGAAATCCTGGAAAGTTTGCCTTTTACTAAAAGACATCGTGTTCCTGCCAACATCCTGGATATCGGCTCCAGGGCCCTGGGGTGTCCTTTACCCCTCTTTTTGCTATGTATCTAGCAGGTGCCTTCCCAGGACTGTGAGCTCCCTGGGCTGCCCTCCCCAGGACTGTAGGCTCCTTAGGCTGCCCTCCCCAGAACTGTGGGCTCGTTGGACTGACCTCCCCAGGACTGTGGGCGCCTTGGGCTGTCCGCAGTGCCTCTTTTCCCCAGAGGACTGGACAGGGCTAGTTTGTGCTTTGGGCGTTTGCTGTCACTTCTCAGGACACAGGGATTTGTGAGTTTCTCTTTACCTGATCTTATGTGATCTAAGTTGGGTCTCAGGAAGTCCCTGTATCCAGAAATGAACTCAAGCTGAACTATAGAAGGATTTTTATCTATAAAAGCTAACCCCCCTCAGGAAACAGGGTCCCCCTACCTCTGGTGGAAAGAGCATATGGCTACCAGTGGTGTTGTATCAAAGCCCATGCTGGCCTCTGGGCTCCCTCAGTCCCTGTTCAAAAGTACTTTTCATACATTTGTAAATTCACACCTATGCCCTGACCAGGTCCAGTCTGCTTCTTTCTCTCTGCTCTGGAGTCTTCCAGATGCCTCTGGATAGTTTTTCTCCCTTAAAATAAAAAGCTTCTTCCTAATAATGGAAGGATCATTTTGGTAGTTTTTTTTTTTTATGTGTTCCTAACCCAGGGTATTCAGTATCAAGGTTTATGTTGGGGTTCCAGTCCCCTTAAACCTCTCACGATTTACAAAGAAAGCTATAGCAAGCGAAAACTGACTAAAAGAGGTCTGAGTGTAAACAAATTAACTCAATACGTCTTTTCATCATGTCCTGTTTATTCTTCCCACGCTTTCCCCAGTGCTCTCTTATGCTCCATGTTCTCCCATTGATCTCTCTCCATGTGCCTTCCAATCCTACAAAGTTTCCAGTTTATATATCCACACAGAGCATACCTAACAATTCTTTGGTAAATAACAATGACACCAAGCACACATTTCTTAGGGCTAACAAGACAGGTAAGGTTGATAGAGCAGGCACCTTATGTCTCATAATAGACATGGCTGTGAAGCTCCCCCACAGATACTGGGAGGATTAATTAAATCAGTACAGAATTCTAAGAAGAAGGACAAGGGGATTGTGTGTTTACATTTGTGTGGTTGCTTAAGCTGGTGTTTGCAGTTGGTAAATGTAGAGAAGGGAAGACAAATGCTACAATGTTGCGCATGCTCTGAAGACTTCCGCTCCAGTCTCTAAGTGGTGGCTGGGTGGCTGGGAATAGTGGTTCTGATCTGCTGGCATCCAGGTACCCAGGTGAGGAGGAATTTCTTTCTCTGGGGCTGGTTTAGTATCTAAACTTTTTTCCCCTGTATTTCACAAACAGTATATTCACAAACAGTCAATTTTCCAGACAAAGAGCTTGTGTCAATGAAACCAGGGTGGAGGTAAATATAGAATATTAGTAGCTTGTTAGAGTACAACCAGTAGGTTATACTGAGTGTTAGAGATTTTAGGGCCACCCAGATCTGTTTATCACTAAGGGCAGACATGCTGCCTCTCTGCTCAATGCCTGCCTTTTAAGGTTCTATGTGATCTATTTGCAAGGTTTCTTTCCTGGTCAGATGTCCTGCCATAGAGAATAATTGTGGGGAGGGGCTAGCTTTATGTAGATTTAGCTATGAGAACAAAGGTTTCTCTGACTGAGGGAATACTTTCACAGTAGAAGCCCGCAGTATGAAAGGTCATCCAGCTGCCAGCACAGAAAGAAGTTATGCCCAATAATTAATACACTGTTAGGGTTATTATGGAAAAAGAGGGGTATTATGACTTCCTAAGGTTTTACAGAAATGACAGCAACTATTCAAAAGACAGGTGTTCCCGAAGCTCTGAAAATTCGGGTTTCTCTCGACCATTATTTGTCAAGGAAACCTTCCCCTCCCCGGTTCCTACACCCCATTTTATCACTGAGGGATGTGCTCAAGTTCTCAGAAAGTTAGAAGAAATGGATATTTAAAAGAGTACACGAGAAGCTGGAGAGATGGCTCATTGCCTGAAAATGTCGACTACTCTTCCAGAGGACCCAGGTTCAAGTCCCAGCACCCACATGGCAGCTCACAACTGTCTAGAAATATCCTGTTCCAGAGTATCCCACACTTTCACACAGACATACATGTGGGCAAAATACCAATATATATATAGAATACAAATAAATTTAAAAAAAGAAAAGAGTACACGAGAGAAAAGAAAAGGAGAAGCAGATCTGCCCACTAAACTGTGGCAGAGATTAGCCTCCTAACCATGTTTCAGGGGTGTGCAGGCCTTGCACTCTGCTTCCCTCATATAGGTGGGACACGCCGTCAAGAAGATGACAGCGCCTTAGGTGTTTTGGATGTTATAGGCTGGAGGTTGTGGGTTCTGGCTGGGAAAATGGGACTGCGGAGTGGGAACGTGAACACGAAACCTCCCCATGAGGGCCCTTGCCCGCCTCATCTTCCCTTGCCAATAAAATTTAACCAAAGTAAGCTTGCTGAGTCACGGGGTACCATCACGTCTCAACTTCAAATCAAGACCCATGGCAAAACTATCATGCTTGTATTGGTGATGGAACTTATGTTTGCAAAATTGTGATGAGAGGAAGTAGGTCAAGGCTCTGCACTAAAGGGGAGAAGGCCTGGGGAAAGGTCAGTCCGCTGGAGAAGGGATATGGTGAGGTAAGGGGGTCTGTGGTGCTGAATCTGTGTGTGTATGTATATGTATATATATTATGATATATGTGCATGTGTGTCTAAAATATGTGCATATGAGTATATGCATATCAGCTATACACATGTGTGACTGGGCACGCATACACACACAGGTACTTATGACTCACTTAGATCTTTCAAACAGCAGCTGGCAGGACGGCCACTGTCTCTTCAGTATTCTTTCAGCTCCAGCTGCTGGTCACCAGAGCATTAAAGCTTTCTTCCCTCCATCCAAGAGCAGAGAAACGGGGTCAGTCCCCGATGCTGTGCACTCCAGCCAACGCTTATTTCATAACGAGGTCCCCGGTGACACAGAAACCGAGGAATTTCTACCACGAGTGTCACTAGTGGAACAAATTATTTATATCTCTTTCTTAATTAAGCACCGTTTTATTTAGCATGCAGTGGGAGGTCTAAATTTGTGACGTGTATGGGAAAAACATAAGTTTTGGTAGCTTGTGTGAGTGTGTGTGGTAAACTCTTTTTACCATACTACCATGGGTGACCTCATCTGGTCAAATTTCAGGAGGCCTGAGGCAGAATGAGTTCTTAACATATAGAATATGATTTCTCCAAATGGAAGGTGGCCAGAGGCCAGCGTTGAGACTGCTGTCCTCATCCACAGCAGGCATTTCAACAGACTCCCTTGTCATAATTGATAGACACAATTTTCAGGGATGAATGGCAATGTGCTAGGGCAGGCAGACGGCAGCTGCTGTGTTTGGCGTAGCCTCCAGTGTCCTGCATTAATTTGGCTTTTTTTTTTATGTCAGAGTCCTGGTAGAGAGGGTTCATTTTAGCCTCTGCCTGCCACATGTCAGGCCAGGCCAGGAATATTCCCGAGCACGGTGGTGTTTGTTAAGCGGCATATGTTCCAGAACAACCGACTGAATCTGATCAATGTAGATAAACTTTATCTACGGGCAAAATTAATCAGCAGTCTGTGCCTTGAGCCAGTAAGGAGGCTGCTTATTCGTAGCAGTGCAGCACCTATGGGATGGACGGCTTTGCTTCTTGTTTGCCTCGGCACAACAATTGTTCTACTGTGCACACTCGTCCATGTGGCGTGGTCCTGGGAGATGCTGTCGCAGCTCTGCCCTAATAACATCAGATAAGCTGATTAAATCTGCATTAATCATGGGGCCCTGTGCAAGCACCATCAGTGCTCTTGAATGCTGCCAGCATGATCAATTGCTTTGGCGTGGAAGAATAGATGCATTTCTATCACCTATGGAAGCCATTGCCTGGTGACAATGGCCTCGTACGTTGCTATTATGTTTTTATTAATGAACACTGGGGACCACAAACGCACACACATCTGCTCAGAGAGCAGAGAGACAGAGAAACTGAACGCCAAAGTCCTTTCTATGCCCTGCAAGACTTGGTGTTACTGACTGTCCATGGCTTGGTCTTCAACTCTCCTCCTCCTTCAAGGGCTGTACCTCCCTGATGCTCGCCTTCCTTCCTGTCTAGGATTACACGTCTGATAGCCTCTGCCCGGAATGCAGGACTCCTCAAATATCTGCATGATTGGCTCCTTCTGGTCATTCACATTTCTACTTAAAAGCCACCTCTCTGTGGAAACCTTTCTTTGTTACCATCTCACTCCAAACCACACTGTCCTAGTGTGTGTCCCTCACCACACTCCCCACCTGGAAGTCACCTGTTCCTGTTCTAGTGTGTGTCCCTCACTGCACTCCCCACCTGGAAGTCACCTGTTTCTGTTTTAGTGTGTCCACCCACTCCCACCTGGAAGTCACCTGTTCCTGTTCTAGTGTGTGTCCCACACCGCACTCCCCACCTGGAAGTCACCTGTTCTTGTCCTCATGTGTGTCCCTCACCGCACTCCCCACCTGGAAGTCACCTGTTCTTGTCCTCGTGTGTGTCCCTCACCACACTCCCCACCTGGAAGTCACCTGTTCCTGTCCTAGTGTGTATCCCTCACCATACTCCCCACCTGGAAGTCTCCTGTTCCTGTCCTCGTGTGTGTCCCTCACCACACTCCCCACCTGGAAGTCACCTGTTCCTGTTCTAGTGTGTGTCCCTCACCACACTCCCCACCTGGAAGTCACCTGTTCCTGTTCTAGTGTGTGTCCCTCACCACACTCCCCACCTGGAAGTCACCTGCTGAGGAGTGTTTGTCTGTATTGCAAGTCAATAGCAAACAAACAAACAAAAAGAGCACAGTCGTGCTTAAAAACCTTGTTGAGTGGCTGGAGCTCTTTGGTTTCTGTGCTGCATGTGGATAAGTCAGTGGACGCAGGGTTCAGAGGGAAGAACGCATAGCCAGTGGGCTTCCAGGCTCCCCGGTCTGCCTGTGCTTTGAACTTACAAGGTGGTCCTTCCAAACCGATCAACCTTTTTGGGAAAATGGGCCAATTCAGGGCCCCTCGGCTCTGAGACAGGGTTTCCATCCAGATATTTGTTTTCCTTTGAACATGGAGTCAATTTTTGGAAATGGGGTGTGTTTGGTTGGTTTTGTTTGTTCGTTTTTTTTTTTTTTTTCTGTTTGGTAGAGTTTTCCCCCTTGGAAGGGACAGGAGTAAGCTACAGCAGTTTATCTAGAGGAGATGACATGGATTTCCTTCTGAAGGCTCCAGCCTGTGAAGTCTTGCGGACTTTGCTCATAAGCAACCAGGACTCCCCTCCGGGGAGGACTCTTCTGCTGACCTGTGACCCAGGGCATATTAATAAGCCAGGACATCAGATTAGTAGGAAATGAAGACACTAGCACTCTCCACACAGTAGCTTCTGCTTAAACTTCTACAGGCCAGCTTTTCTCACTCGGAATGCCAAGCGCTTATGCAGAGAGACACTCGATGTGACAGGAAGATGAAAGGTCCCCAGGCATCCCCCAGCTGGGGACAAAGAGCTGCCCTTTTGCTCCACACTGATGAAATCCTTGTCCTCTCTCTTTCCCCACACCTTCAGGCTCAGGAAACCTTAGAAAGCACATCACCACCAGGGTGCAAGGCCGGGCAATCTAAAAGGAAGCACAATGGGCTTTGGCAGAGAGTGGATGTGAACATGGGTTATGACCATCAAGGGCTGCCCAAGGGTGCTGTCCAGAGACACATAAAACGTGAGGCTGCGAATTAAAACCAAGGATAGGACGGTCAAGCCCATATAAATTCTTCAGTGAAAGTAAGACATGATTTTCAATGGTTTTGGAAGAACAGTGTGGTTTCAAAAGTTATCCGCTGCACTGAAGCTGTTTTCTGATGTGGCTCTTTTATTTCTGGCTTTGTAGCTCTTCAACCTGTGCCCACGTTGTGTTGCCCAGTGAGATCCACCCCATCCACCCCCCTTTCTGGGAATGAAAATAGTGACTCTCCTTCCTTCTGTTCTTATTTTTTCTATATAAAAATTTTAGATCTTTTAATAAACTTGAAAACAAAAAGTTCCAATTTCAAATAAGATGAAGTCCTCGGTCACAGAAATGTTTACAGTGATTGTATTTTCCCCAGGAACGTGAATACATGTTCAGTTGTAAGATGCTAATTAAATATGAGACAACTATACTTCAAAAATACTGATTTTATTTATTATATATTCATTTATTTTTGGTGTATGTATATAAGCGCGTGTGTGTGTGTGTGGAGGGGGGTGTTACAGGTGCTATGGCACTTGGGGCAGAGGTCAGAGGTCAACATCAGAAGTCGGCTCAGTTCTTCCACATTATTGTAAGGTAGTCTTTAACTTCTAAAATTTTTTTTATGTGTATGGTTGTTGCCTGAATGTATACCTGCGCTGTATTCACGCCTGGTGTCCACAGAGGGCCTCCATTCTCCGCAACTGGGAGTTAAGGACACAAGATACCACGTAGGAGCTGGGAATAAAGCCAGGTCCTCTGGGAGAGCAGCCAGTGCTTAGAACTGCCGAGCATCTCTCTGGAGCATTTCTCTAGCCCTTGTAACTGCCGAGCATCTCTCTAGCCCTTGTAAACGCCAAGCATCTCTCTGGAGCATCTCTCTAGCCCTCGAGGTAGCATCTTTCTCGCCATCTCTGCCGCTCTGCATACTCAAGGAAGACTGGTCCAGGAGATTGCCTGGTTGCCGCCTCCCACCTCAAAGCAGGAATCATGAAATTGGAGGTGTGTGTCACCATTTCCAGCTACTTTTTAAGTGACACTTTCGTTTTGACTTGTGTGTGTGGGTGCCCTTACATGCAACAGTGTGCTTGTAGGGGACAAGATCAGGCCAAGAAACAGGAAGCCTGAGGACTCCTATCCCAGTGATGTCCCCAAGGTCTCTGGCTGCCATAGATTCTGGGACCATTTGTCACACTCAGCAGGACTGTGTGCATCCCAGGCTTTGCATTTAAAGAAAAGCCCTACTTTTCTCTGCTCTTTCTTTTCTTTTTTCAAGACAGGATTTCTCTGTGTAGTCCTGGCTGTCCTGAAACTCACTCTGTAGACCAGGCTGACCTCCCGAGATTTGTCTGCTTCTGCCTCCCGAGTGTTGGGATTAAAGACGTGCTTCCTGGGAAGAAGGGTGCCAGGGGCTATCAGAAAGGCTCTCAGGGCTTTTGCAGTGGTCACCAGGTGATCTCTGGTGGAGGTACAGCCTCATTTCCAGGCTTCTGAGTAGTGTGTGGGGTTCTGTTCCCCATGCTTGTGTGGCTGGGCGCCCTGCGCTGGGTGCCAAGGAAGGAAATGTGCTGGGGTGGTGTGCAGCCCTGTCTGACCCAGGCACCTGCTCTTCCGCAAAACTGAAAAGCAATGAAAAGACTTTAAGAGTTGGCAATAGTGTTAATTCCTTTGCTGTTTTATGCAGGCAGGAGGATTAATTAGTGTCGGCTCTCTGGTTATATCTGAATGAATGTTTTGAATTAGATACTTCTGCTAGAGGACTTAGGTTTTTCCCAACTGTGAAGCCTCCCTCATGGGATGCATCTGTGCCTGCAACTGTGAAGCCCACCTCATGGGATGCATCTGTGCCTGCAACTGTGAAGCCCACCATGGGATGCATCTGTGCCTGCCAAAAGCTTGTAGTTTGCTACAATGTGTTAACTGGGCTGACACCTGAGCCCTGTACAAGGAGGCTAACTGTCCTTATTTGAAAATGTAAATCAGAAGAAAAATGGGGAAGGATTCAGAATATAAGAGCAGACAAGGTCGTCGCAGAATTTCTTCTGATTTTTTTCTTCCAATTTCTCAAATGACTATTTAAAAGTCTTATTCTTCTAATCACAACTCCTTGATGCTTTTCTTTTTCTTTTTGTCTTAATGCCTTTGAGGGAAAGAAACTGAATTCTTTGTAGTAAGGGTAACTTTTAATGAAGCCCAGAGTAGCCACCCCTCATTATCCTGACCTCGGCGGTACTCAAACCCTTCCCTGGGATGGCCTCACTTCTTCCTTCTCTCCCTTAAGTCATAATTAGAAGAGTTTTTCAATGATGCTCAAGTGACCCTGGAAATTTGGGCTATCCGTCCTACTGTTCAGTGCTGTAGGGAATGAAGGTATGCTGTCTGTTTGTGGAACACATGGATGCTTGGGCCAGGCGGTTGTGGCACACGCCTTTAATCCCAGCAGAGATAGAGGCAGGCGGATCTCTGAGTGAGAGACCGGCCTGGTCTACAGAGCAAGTTCCAGGACAGCCAGGGTTACACAGAGAAACCCTGCCTTGAAAAAAATCAAACAAATCTAAAAAAACAAAACAAATAAGGACTTGACTTGGATCTTGGGCCAGCTTAGCTACCCAACTGATCAGTTGAGCTCTTTATCTTTGGTTTGACAGCCATAGGATCATTCCCATACCTCATCTTTCCACACTGTTCCCCCATATACAGCCCTGTAGCCAATATCCCTCTTCTGCAAGGATGCCAGCCACCATGGACGAGGGGCATACTCCATTTTAATAGGACCTTGTCTTGATCAGTCACCTATGCTGTGACCAAGGAAGTTCCCGTTTTGAGGAGCTGAGGGCAGGGACACCACCTATGGATTTGGGCACTCTGTTAGCACGGGCAACAGTATCCACTTTGTAAGGCGAACTGGCTGGGTTAACTCCCCGGTGTCCGGCTCTCCTACTCTACTTGCATTCATCATTCAGTCTCATCTCTAGATGTGTGTTAAATGTCATAAAGTAGTGATAATAAAACAGTATCGGAAAAGGGTAAGAGCTAAAATCTCCAGAGAACAGAAAGATTAAAACGAATCATTGTCCTCATGCCATCCTTTATGCATCTGCCTACCTCCTCACTGGACCAGCAATTGGAAACCACAGCCACGCAACTGGGCAACGGTATCAAAGCCTTCACCTGGAAGCCGACAAACCAGCAACACCGTGTGTCTCCTGAGCTCCGTGCTCATGAGAACGTCAGGTAACTCTAGTTGTTTATGGAATTCAGACTAGTGCAGTCATCAAATTAATTTCCCAAACATTCATATTCCCTACTAAACACTTGTGTTTAGGATTGGCCATGGAGAACACATGGAGAAGTGAGTTTATTTCTTTCAGAAGTTTGGGGACTATGCATATATTAAAACTCATGAATATTTAAAGACTGTTCCGAGCGATAAGTGTTATCATATAACATTCTTCTCTTACAGCAACTGGATCTAGCTGCTCTTTTTTTTTTTCATTGCAAGGCTCACTTTCAAGAAGATAAGAATATGGCTTACTCTCCCTCAGCCTAAAACCTTCTAGAATTTACCAAGGGGCATTCTATGAAGAGAAGAGAGAACAGAGAGGGTGTATAAGACCTCTCTTATGTTAGGTTAAGTTGTTGTGAGTTTTTAAGTTGTAGCTGCTGTTCTTTGGGGCCTTCCAGTGGGTGCTCATGGGAGGCAGGGTATTCGTAGGAAGAAGGCATCTGCCCTGTGGTGTGTATCTGACCTAGGAAGCAAAAGCAGGTGGTGAGCCTGGAGGAGCTGGCTCTGCTGAGCTGCACGCTGTGACACGGGAGGGGAGCCGTGGTAGTGCTTCTGTGTTCTTGGCACCAAGAACTCAGGAGCGCTTTTGCCTGGGTGTGGTCTCTGTGCAAACAATCTTCTGCAAGGAGACATCTGTCCAGCAAAGCTGTCCTAAGTGATTGACAGTCAGGGTCAGTAGAGTGGCCCTGCATCTCTGAACTCTTGGTGAATTTTGTTTGCTTCCAGCACAGGAAGGTAGGAACATCCATATGATGTTGGCTATGCGGGGGGGGGGGGGGGGTGGAGAGGAAGCTGACAGGAAGTTTAATGAGCCCTTTCATGCTCTCAGCTCAGTGGTGTTCATACAGTCCCAGAGCTGTGCGAACACGATCCATTCTTCCAGACATTTTCATCACCCTACACAGGGACTCCATACCTACTGAGGGCCAGTCCTACTCTCCCCCAGGCCCCTAGCAACCACTAATATGATTTTTGTCTTTATGATTTTACCTGCTTTGAGTATTCGATATGGATGGAGTCATATAAAATATGCCTTTGATGTACAGTTTTTCATGCTTACCATATTTTGGAGGTTTTTCATGTTGTAGCATGTATCAGTCTTCATTCCTTTGAATGGCCAAATAATATTTATTTTATGGATACACCACATTGATTTTTTGTATTAAAAATAAGCTATTTTTATTTATGTGTGGCTGTTTTGCTTGCATGCACATCTGTGTGCCATGGGCAGTGCCTGCAGAGACCAGAGGAGGGTTGGGTCCTCCAGAGTGAGAGTTGAGATGACTGTGAACTGCCATGCGGGTGCTTGGGAGAACACCCTCTAACCCAGGTCCTCTCTAACCCGGGTCCTCTGCAGAGCAGCAAGTGTCTCAGCCCCCGAGTCATCCACATTTGATTGAGACAGGTTCTCACTGTGTATTGTTGGTTGGCATATGTCCGGTCCACACAGTTTAATTCCACCTCTGATTGATGGACAGCGGAGCTGTTCCCGTACTTCGACTGCTGCCATAACATATATTTTCTAAAGGTCATTTTTCTTGTTTCCTCCTGTTTTGGGGTAGAGACTCCTAGGATAAAGGCATTGGCTATGGGCATATGGAGGTTTTGTAAAGGTCAGGTATGCAGCAGACCGACTCTAATGCTCTGAACGTCAATTCCTTCAGAAAGTGCTCCCCTGCCCTTCTTGAAGGACTTCCCACCAGCTGCTGCCTGAGTCTAGCGGTGCTTGCAGCCTTCCTCCTGTCTCGAGGTAGCTTGCACAGCCTTGGGATGAGTCAGCCCCGCGGTGGCTCGTTGTCACTAAATGTCTCTTGCAGGTTGCCTTTCCTGTCTTGTAAGCTGGTCTTTCACTTCTCATGGCTTCCCAGTCAGTCCACGGGCTCAGGCTTCGTTTGCTTCATCCACACAACTAGGATTCAGAGCTTCCGATACAAGCCTGACCAAGTGGTTGGCTCTCTCTGGTCCTTAATTCTCCTCCGTTAGATACAGGATGTATGAGAACACGAAGGTGCCTTGTGGGCTTGCACAGGCCAGTGGTACAATGAGCGCCAAATGGAAGACAAAGTGTGATTTTAGAAGCCTCGGCTGTTGAGTGCTCCAGTGAACGGCAGCCACTACTGCTGCCCATGATACTTCCAGTGACGGGAGTAACTTTCACTTGGGGGTTCTGCTGACTCCCCAAGCCACCCTGGCTCTGTCCTGAGTTTTATAGTATGACCGGGAGCCCCACTGCTATTACAGCCCACGGCTGCTCGAGATCCCCCTCTATGAATTATGTCAAGTGTGTCCCGTGAGATTTTGCCCCGGTTCCCGAGTCCTGGTGTTAGCATGTGTTTTGGCTTGCTCGCCACGCCAAGGCAGTTTAGTCTCACCCACAACTGACCCCACACATCTGCAATGCCCCAGTCTGCTGACATGATTAAGTGATAACTTTTTAAGCCACACGGTTTTCTACCATGAAGCCTAGATAGACCCGGATGAAATAAGGGGACATCCCTTCTGGCTGCACAGTACCTTTGGGAGAGTTGCTGGCTTGTTGCTACCCACATCACTCATAGCCTCTCTAGTCTGTGCTTGTGACTTCACTGGAACCAGAGTGTCACCTCACAAAAGAAATGACTTTTTACTTTTTTAGCTCCATTCTAGATGAAATAAAACTTCACCCTAACCCCACCCAAGCATGCCTCATGAGCTAGAAACAAAACCCATAACGTTTTCCTGTCACTGCGAGGCCTCATTCACCTGTTTATTCAGGCTTTTCCTGAAACTGGGTTACTGACGCTAGCA
>CADCXT010004345.1:0-12669 GCA_902806775.1 Microtus agrestis | reverse complement strand
TATTCATTGTGACATGACACTACATAGGATTCTACTGGTGATGCCTCTGTTACTGCTTATCTTGACGATGCCACCCATGATGTTCTTGATACTACTGATAATTCTTGCTCTTCTTTTCAGTTTCTACTGAACAACCTATGAGGAGCTCCTGTCTGTCATCAAGTGAAATTTGTCAGAAATATTTTTTGAGGTTTTCTTTCATTTTATTGTTTGAAGAATATTTTCAGTTTACTCTTTGACATTTTAATGTATGTAATTCAGGAAATTTGTCAGAAATATTTTTTGAGGTTTTCTTTCATTTTATTGTTTGAAGAATATTTTCAGTTTACTCTTTGACATTTTAATGTATGTAATTCAGATCATCCATGTTGCTCATATCTTCCCCATCTCCGTCCTCTGCCTCCATCCCATCCCCTAACTCGTCCTCATCCCATTTTTGTATCATTTATCTTAAGGAGTATGACTTCCAGTAGGATCCCCCATAGCCAAGTGCATGTGGACATTATCAGTTGGACTAAGTGAGTTATTAAAAAAGGGAGGGAGACATAACATCCATCTTTCACTACTTTTGCAGATAAATTACATATAGTGTTTTGTTCCTTGAATTACCGGCCAGCCATTAAAACATTAAATCTTATCTGATTCTACAGACCTTATTATGCTTTCAGAACATGTAAAGCTGGCTAAACTTTCATTCACCTATTTAAACATGTACTGTACATGCATCCCCAGAGAGAGGACACAACTCAAGGGGATACATAATTCAATAGGTATTTGACTTTATCTAGTGGAACATACTGATAAATTCTGAACGATAAACAAAAATACTTTGCTACTTGGACTTTCTTAGTCCTCTATCAGAAGCCTCCTAGTTGTGTGGAATTCTAAGGAGGTTAAGGAGCTCTAACGAAGAGTTGAAAGCAGCAAAGTGTCAAAAGTATTTCCAAGAGGTCAATAAATTCATTATTCTGCCATCCGATAAAATATTGAAATCAATTTCTGCCTAGAATGAATTTCATGAGATTTCCAGAAAATGAGTACAGTTGTTCATTTGTAAAAAAAGATGACAAATATTAGATGCCAAAGTTTGCCACATCTTTATGAATACAAATATAGATATTTATGGGTTCCTTGGCACCCTATTGTTCAACATTCTGGAATGAAAAATTCCACTGAGAATTGTTGAGGCTAAGAGGCTCAGCTAGGGCTAGAATATAAAAATCAACATGGCATATGTGTGTGGGGAGGGGTTATGTATGTATATATGTACAATTAAAATACCTGGTCCTTTAAATGAGCTCAATTCTATTCAGAATGCATGATTTTAAAACTATGTTTTTGAGGAAGCATGTGGAATATACTGCAGGGGGGGGTGAAGAATACTATCAAAATATATCATAAAAATAAATTATAATGTATTTCTGGTAGCATATAGTAATCTAGTTCCTTCTTAGTTCACCTCCTTTTGTAGTATTCTAAAAAGCCTATTAACCTGTTGTACATTATTTTGAAAAAATAAAGATATTAAACACCTTTAAAAATGATTTTTTATGATGTTATTACATTGGCTTTCAAGTGACAATCTGTCATAAATATTTTATAAAATTTAGAAATTTTCCTCATTTAGACCTTCGGAGCTCAGTCCAGTGCTCCAATGTGGGTCTCTGTCTCCATCTCCATCCATCGCCAGATGAAGGTTCTATGGTGATATGCAAGATATTCATCAGTGTGGCTATAGGATAGGGCCAGTTCAGGCGCCCTCTCCTCAGCTGCTCAAGGAACAAGCTGGGGACATCTCCTTGTATACCTGGGAACTTCTCTAGAGTCCAGTCTCTTGCCAACCCTAAAATGGCTCCCTTAATTAAGATATATACTTCCCTGCTCCCATATCCACTCTTCCTCCATCCCAACCGTCCCATCCCCCCAAGTTCTCCCCATTCTTCCCATTCTTCCCTTCTCTCTTCCTCTCTTCCCTTACCCCCACCTCACCCCCACCCCCAAGCTCTCAATTTTTGCCTGGCTATCTTGTCTACTTCTAATATCCAGGAGGATAACTACATGTTTTTCTTTGGGTTCACCTTCCTATTTAGCTTCTCTAGGATCACGAAGTATAGACTCAATGTCCTTTATTTATGGCTAGAATCCACTAATGAGTGAGTACATACCATATTCATCTTTTGGGGTCTGCGTTACCTCACTTAGGATAGTGTGTTCTATTTCCATCCATTTGCATGCAAAATTCAAGATGTCCTTTACCACGGAGGAGAGAGAACATGAGCAAGGAAGTCAGGACCACGAGGGGTGCGCCCACCCACTGTGACAGTAAGGCTGATCTAATGGGAGCTCACCAAGGCCAGCCGGACTGGGATTGATGGAGCATGTGATCAAACCAGACTCTCTGAACATGGCTGACAAGGAGGGCTGACTGAGAAGCCAAGGACAATGGCACTGGGTTTTGATTCTACTGCATGTACTGGCTTTGTGGGAGCCTAGTCTGTTTGGATGCTTACTTTCCTAGACCTGGAAGGGGGGGAGGACCTTGGACTTCCCACAGGGCAGGGAATCCTGACTGCTCTTTTGACTGGAGAGGGAAGGAGAGGGGAGGAATGGGAGGGGGAGGAAAATAGAAGAGGAGGAGGTGAAAATTTTTAATATTAATAATAATTATAAAATAAAATTCGTACTTACTCTCATAAAAAATTTAGAAATTTTAATGTTAAATATTTCTCTGAAAATTGATACAGTATATATTCAATTTTGTACATAAGTTTTTAGTAGCTTTTCCTTAAAATGTACTATGAAAATATTTTAAACTGTTTCCTTGTATTGTACAAGCTGATGGCATGACCTCTTGGTGACATGTTTAAGGAGAAAGCTTCTATTATAGCTATCAGAGATAGAACAGACAGCAGCATATCAAATCACCCAGAGCAGAAATAGATGTTGGCTGAACATAGTCAACTGCACCTGCCTATGATAGAAGCAGAAGTAGAGCAGAGAGGCAGATGGAGAGAGACAGAAGAGGAGACACAGAGAGAGGGAGAGGAACATAGAGACAGGAGGAGACAGAGCGATAGGTTTAGAAAGAGAATGAGAAGCTGGGATAGGGATGCTTCTGAACTAGAGGGAGTTTAGGGTAGGGGAGCAGGGTAGAAGACCTAGAACACGAGCATGGACTCTGACATGTACAGTGGGTACTGGTGCTACTGAAGGAGCCTGGAGGCTAGTCTGTACCTTATTATAGTAATAGCCACCACAGATAGTCAATTTTTCCTACTGCCAGTGATAAGAGAAATGACCCCTTTGAGAAGAGGAAGTAGCTTCACAAGTTTCTAAGGAATGTTGGATTTATCTACCCTCCAGAAATCCTTCAAAAGTCCAGGTTGAGCCCATTTCTGGGTATCTGGGCCTGCAATTGCAGTTTTGGAAACTGGAGTTCAATGAATTTTAGTGGATTTTCCAAGGCACAAACCAGTCATGTTGAGGTTTCCATTCTCACACTGCTCTCACATGAGTAAAAACACCACCCAAACTACTCTATTGGCCTTAACATCCATAGAGGTAAACTGTGGCTGTTTACCTGCATTCCCTCTTTACTTTTTATGACATTCCATCACCCAGCACATGTTAAGTGAGCAAAGTCCCTCACTGAGGGTGGGGCCTTATGAGCTCCTTCCTGTGTATGATTATCATTGTGTCCTGGACACCATTTCACAGAAACAATCTACAACCACTGCCTCTCACTTCCAAAGTAGTCCCTGAGCCTTGCAGTGTGTTGTGGTTCAGATGTCCTGCTGACAACTGCACAGTTATGTATTCTCTAAACTTTGGCCAGGTGTGAGTCTGCAGTCAGCAGAACCCACTTCCTAAAGAAGCCTCTCTCATTAGGGATCACAGTTGCTTGAAAGTACAGGAGTCAGAGAGAGTACGTAGAAGGCAGCTTGATGCCATGTAATTTTAACAAAACAACAACAGAGGGCCTATTGTGTGGATTCACCACATCAGTGATTAACCCAGAGTCACCAATACTGCATCAGTATGGCAGTAAGGAAATAAAAGCACTTCCACTGGGAGTCATTTCCAGGTTTGAATTTTCCCCATGTTCCCAGTCTTTCCTCCAAATCTGTGCCTTTCTGAAGAAGTGTGCCTGTCCCTTTGTCTGGTTTTGTGTGTGTGTGTGTGTGTGTGTGTCTGAGTCTGTGTCTGTCCCTATGTCTGTCTGTCCCTACACGTGTCCCTATGTGTGAATTTGTGTGTCTGCCCCTTTTCTTGCTCTCTCTTTTATTGAATTTCCTCATAAGAATCACTTTGGGAGTCTCTGACCCGCGGCCGCAGCCTGGGTCAGGGAACTGTTTCCTGCAGGCCCTATACTCCTGCATACCGCCTCTCTCTTCATACCTAACCCACCGTGTACCCAGAACCCTCCCTCACTTCTCTCTCCCTGCCATCTCTGGGCAAATAACATCACCCAGCTCAGCCTGTCTGGACGCTGGGGCAGTGTCCGGAGGGCAGCCGGGCGGGCGCGAATTCCTTTGTCCTCAGTGGCCTGCCTGCACCGTGCAGGTAGGTGCTTTGTTTACAAGCTACCCAACCA
This sequence comes from Microtus agrestis, assembly GCA_902806775.1. Lineage (NCBI taxonomy): Eukaryota > Metazoa > Chordata > Mammalia > Rodentia > Cricetidae > Microtus > Microtus agrestis. The sequence continues at coordinate 8,075 of CADCXT010004345.1, read as the reverse complement.
GCAAGGAGTGCTGATCTCGGCACCAGAAGAACCTTCTCGGGGTGAGTGAGTCTCTGACCCGCGGCCGCAGCCCGGGTCAGGGAACTGTTTCCTGCAGGTCCTATACTCCTGCATACCGCCTCTCTCTTCATACCTAACCCAGCGTGTACCCAGAACCCTCCCTCACTTCTCTCTCCCTGCCATCTCTGGGCAAATAACATCACCCAGCTCAGCCTGTCTGGGCGCTGGGGCAGTATCCGGAGGGCAGCCGGGTGGGCGCGAATTCCTCTGTCCTCAGTAGCCTGCCTGCACCGCGCAGATAGGCACCTTGTTTACAAGCTTCCCAACCAGCAAGGAGAGCTGATCTTGGCTCCAGGAGATCCATCACTGGGGTACCTAGAGAGCCATCACGGGAGAGTCCCAACACAGGGAAGTAACATCAGTGGGCAAGGAGACCTGATCCTGTAAAAGAAGATCCTTAGGGGAGCATTTGGAGGAAGAGATGGGCAGGCGCCAATGCAGGAATTCACCCAACAATCTGAAAAACAGCATGAAACCACCTGAACCCAGGGACCCCACATCAGGAGGACATGATCACCTTAATCAAGAAGAAGGAGAAAAAATGGAATCTTTGAAAGTGATTGACATCCTTAAACAGCATGTAAAAAACGCCCTCATGGAAATGGATGAGAAGTATAACAGAAAGTTTGAAGAATTTAATAAATCAGTGAATGATACCCTAGGAAACCAAGAAAAAACAATCAAACGGATAATGGAAACAGTTCAAGACCTGAAAACTGAAATGGAGACAAGGAAGAAAACACAAACAGAGGGCCGTCTGGACATAGAGAATCTAGGTAAACGAATAGAAACTACAGAAACGAGTATAACCAACAGAATACAAGAGATTGAAGAAAGAATCTCAGACGCTGAAGATACCATAGAGAAAATAAACGCACTGATCAATGAAAACAGCAAATCCAACAAGCTCTCATCACAAAACATTCAGGAAATCTGGGACACAATAAAAAGACCAAACCTAAGAATAATTGGAGTTGAAGAAGGAGAAGAAGTGCAGCTCAACGGTCCAGAAAATATATTTAATAAAATTATAGAAGAAAACTTTCCCAACCTAAAGAAAGATATACCTATGAAGATCCAAGAAGCTTACAGAACACCAAATAGGCTGGATCAAAAAAGAACATCCCCTCGCCATATAATAATCAAAACACAAAGCATACAGAATAAAGAAAGAATATTAAGAGCTGCAAAGGAAAAAGGCCAAGTTACTTATAAAGGCAAACCCATCAGACTTACACCTGACTTCTCTTTGGAAACCATGAAAGCCAGAAGGTCCTGGATAGATGTACTGCAGAAACTAAGAGACCATGGATGCAAGCCCAGACTACTATACCCAGCCAAACTTTCGTTCACTATAAATGGAGAAAACAAAATTTTTCAAGATAAAAACAAATTTAAACAGTATGTAGCCACAAATCCAGCCTTACAGAAAGTAATAGAAGGAAAATCACAAACCAAGGAGTCCAACAAGGCCCACAATAACTCAGATATCTAGAGTCCCTTCACCAACACATCTCAAAGAAGGGAAACACACAAACTCTACTACTAGAAAAATGACCGGAATGAACAACCACTGGACATTAATATCACTTAATGTCAATGGACTCAACTCATCTATAAAAAGGCACAGGCTAAGAGATTGGATACGGAAACAGGATCCAACACTCTGCTGTCTACAAGAAACACACCTCAAACACAAAGACAGGCAACTACTCAGAGTAAAGGGCTGGGAAAAGGCTTATCAAGCAAATGGACCTAAGAAACAAGCAGGGGTGGCCATACTAATTTCTAACAAAGTTGATTTCAAACTTAAATCAATCAGAAGAGATGGAGAGGGACATTTTATACTCATAACAGGAACAATTCATCAGGAGGAAGTCTCAATCCTGAATATCTATGCCCATAATGTAAAAGCACCCACGTACGTAAAAGAAACATTACTAAAACTCAAGGCTGCCATCAAACCGCACACACTAATAGTAGGAGACTTCAACACTCCTCTCTCACCAATGGACAGGTCAATCAGACTGAAACCTAACAGAGAAATAAGAGAATTAATGGAGGTAATGAATCAAATGGACTTAACAGACATCTATAGAACATTCCACCCAAAAAGAAAAGAATATACCTTCTTCTCTACAGCTCATGGAACCTTCTCGAAAATTGACCACATACTCGGTAACAAAGCAAACTTCCACAGGTACAAAAAAATATGCATAACCTCCTGCGTCTTATCAGATCACCATGGATTAAAGTTAGAATTCAACAACAAAGCTACACCCAGAAAGCCTACAAACTCATGGAAACTGAACAGTCAACTACTGAACCACACATGGATCAAGGAAGAAATAAAGAAAGAGATTAAAGTCTTCCTTGAATTCAATGAAAATAAAGAAACAACCTACTCAAACTTATGGGACACTATGAAAGCAGTCCTGAGAGGAAAGTTCATAGCACTAAGTGCCTACTTAAAGAAAACAGAGAAAGCACACATTGGAGACTTAACAACCCACCTGAAAGCTCTAGAAAAAAAAGAAGCAGACTCTCCTAAGAGGAGTAGAAGACTGGAAATAATCAAACTGAGGGCAGAAATCAATAAAATAGAAACACAGAAAACTATCCAAAGAATCAATGAAACAAAAAGCTGGTTCCTGGAGAAAATCAACAAGATCCATAAACCCCTATCCAAACTAATCAAACGGCAGAGAGAGAATATGCAAATTAATAAGATCAGAAATGAAAAGGGTGACATAACAACAGACACAGAGGAAATTCAGAGAATATTGAAATCTTACTACAAAAGCCTGTATGCCACAAAACTGGAAAATGTGGAAGAAATGGACACTTTTTTAGATAAATACCATATACCAAAGCTAAACCACGACCAGGTGAACGATCTAAATAGACCTGTTAGTCGTGAAGAATTAGAAACTGTTATCAAAAACCTCCCTACCAAAAAAAGCCCAGGTCCAGATGGTTTCAATGCGGAATTCTACCAGAACTTCCAAGAAGACCTAATACCTATACTCCTTAAGGTATTTCACAATATAGAAACAGAAGAGTCGTTGCCAAATTCCTTTTATGAAGCTACAGTTACTCTGATACCAAAACCACACAAAGACTCAACCAAGAAAGAGAATTACAGGCCAATCTCGCTCATAAACATCGACGCAAAAATCCTCAACAAAATACTGGCAAACCGAATCCAAGAACACATTAGAAAAATTATCCATTATGACCAAGTAGGCTTCATCCCAGGGATGCAGGGCTGGTTCAACATACGAAAATCTATCAATGTAATCCATCATATAAATAAACTGAAAGAAAAAAACCATATGATCATTTCATTAGATGCGGAAAAAGCATTTGACAAAATTCAACATCCCTTTATGATAAAAGTCTTGGAGAGATTAGGGATACAAGGGACGTACCTAAATATAATAAAAGCTATTTACACCAAGCTGACAGCTAACATCAAATTAAATGGAGAGAAACTCAAAGCCATCCCACTGAAATCTGGAACAAGACAAGGCTGTCCACTCTCTCCATACCTCTTCAATATAGTGCTTGAAGTGTTAGCGATAGCAATAAGACAACACAAGGGGATCAAGAGGATTCAAATTGGCAAGGAAGAAGTTAAACTTTCGTTATTTGCAGATGATATGATAGTGTACATAAGCGACCCCAAAAACTCCACCAAAGAACTCCTACAGCTGATAAACACGTTTAGTAATGTGGCCGGATACAAGATCAACTCCAAAAAATCAGTTGCCCTTCTTTACACAAAGGATATGGAAACAGAGAGGGAAATCAGAGAAGCATCACCTTTCACGATAGCCACAAACAGCATAAAATATCTTGGGGTAACGCTAACCAAGGAAGTGAAAGATTTATTTGACAAGAACTTTAAGGCATTGAAGAAAGAAATTGAAGAGGATACCAGAAAATGGAAGGTCCTCCCTTGCTCTTGGATTGGGAGGATCAACATAGTAAAAATGGCAATTCTACCAAAAGCAATTTATAGATTCAATGCAATTCCCATCAAAATCCCATCAAAATTCTTCACAGATCTTGAGAGGACAATAATCAACTTTATATGGAAAAACAAAAAACCCAGGATAGCCAAAACAATCTTATACAATAAAGGAACTTCTGGAGGCATTACCATCCCTGACTTCAAACTCTATTACAGAGCTACAGTAATGAAAACAGTGTGGTACTGGCATAAAAACAGAGAACTCGATCAATGGAATCGTACAGAAGACCCGGATTTTAACCCACAAACCTATAAACACCTCATTTTTGATAAAGGAGCTAAAAACATACATTGGAAGAAAGAAAACATCTTCAACAAATGGTGCTGGCACAATTGGATTTCAACCTGTAGAAAAATGAAAATAGACCCATATCTATCACCATGCACAAAACTCAAGTCCAAATGGATCAAAGACCTCAATATCAATCTTTACACACTGAACCTGATAGAAGAGAAAGTGGGAAGTACCCTACAACAGTTGGGCACAGGAGATCGCTTCCTATGTTTAACCCCAGAAGCACAGACATTAAGGGAAACATTGAACAAATGGGACTTCCTGAAACTGAGAAGCTTCTGTAAAGCAAAGGATACTGTCACTAAGACAAAAAGGCAACCTACTGATTGGGAGAAGATCTTCACCAACACAGCAACAGACAAGGGCCTGATCTCCAAAATATATAAAGAACTCAAGAAACTAAACTTTAAAACGCTAAATAACCCAATTAAAAATTGGGGCACTGAGCTGAACAGAGAATTCTCAACAGAAGAATTCCAAATGGCCAAAAGACACTTAAGGTCATGCTCAACTTCCTTAGCGATCAGGGAAATGCAAATCAAAACAACATTGAGATATCATCTTACGCCTGTCAGAATGGCTAAAATCAAAAACACCAATGATAGTCTTTGCTGGAGAGGTTGTGGAGGAAGGGGTACCCTCATCCATTGTTGGTGGGAATGCAATCTTGTGCAACCACTTTGGAAATCAGTGTGGCGGTTTCTCAGGAAAGTCGGGATCAACCTACCTCTGGACCCAGCAATACCACTCTTGGGAATATACCCAAGAGATACCCTATCACATGACAAAAGCATTTGTTCAACTATGTTCATAGCAGCATTGTTTGTTATAGCCAGAACCTGGAAACAACCTAGATGTCCCTCAGTGGAAGAATGGATGAAGAAAGTGTGGAATATTTACATACTAGAGTACTACTCAGCAGTAAAAAACAATGACTTCTCGAATTTTGCATGCAAATGGATGGAAATAGAAAACACTATCCTGAGTGAGGTATCCCAGACCCAAAAAGAGGAACTTGGGATGTACTCACTCATAATTGGTTTCTAGTCACAAATTGTGGTCATTGAGTCTATATTCTGTGATACTAAAGAAGCTAAATAAGAAGGTGAACCCAATGAGGGCTGCTGAGAAGCCAAGGTCAATGGCACAGGGTTTTGATCCTACTTCATGTTCTGGCTTTGTGGGAGCCTAGCCAGTTCGGATGTTCACCTTCCTAGACCAGGATTGAGGGGGAGGACTTTGTACTTCCCACAGGGCAGGGAACCCTGACTGCACTTCGGTCTGGATAAGGAGGGGGAGGGGGGGGGAGGCGGGGAGGAGTGGGAGGAGGGGGGAGGGAAATGGGAGGCGGGGAGGAGGCAGAAATTTCTCTTTTTTTCCAATATAAAAAAACTAAAAAAAAAAAAGGATAGCTTACAAACTTTTGGTTGGATGTCCAATGGTTAAAGCTCTAGTGATAATATTCTTATAGGAGACCTTGAGCTGCTAGGTAAAATTCTTACAAAAAAAGTTTCCAATAGAGAGCTTAAAACAGCTGCCTAACAGGTACTCAAGCAGGTAAAGTATAAATCAACAGATAAAGTATACAATAATCAACAAATACAATATATTAATTATAATTCAGATATGGCAAGTGTGTATATTAAATGTAAAACTTATTCTACAACAGTTTTATAAAAAAATGAGGCTTATGGCTAAATCTTATCAGTTTTGCTAGTTAAGATATAAAGCTCTTAATTTAAACCAGTAGCCTGTCGGATATAAAAGGACAGGATAGAATCTGGAAAATGGTTTAACAAAATTTTGACTAGGATCAAGGTTTCTTATACTAAACAGTAGACTCATTGATAATTTTTAAGATTGATTCCTGGATATTTGCCTTTGCTAAATTCAAAGGCCAAAAACAATGGTCTTTTCCCAGATCATTGCTACAATTTATGCACCTGTATTTTGCTAAAGCTATAGCAAAAAATCCCTTAAAGGATTTTATGCTAAATTTTACAATTGGCTCTTCCAATGGAGGAACTGCATATATGGCTAATTATAATAAAAATTATGGAGCATAACAAGGCTCCTTCAAAGCAACTCATACAAGTTGCCAGCAGATCCTGATGCAAACGGATCTGGCTTGTTGACACCAAGCTGACCTTTGCTAAGACAAGGTGAAAAGCCCTTGCAATGCATCATGAAAAAACCCGACCTATATATATTTGGGGTCGAGGATGTGTTTGTGCTTTTTTACACAGAAAGAAAATGAATTCTGAACGTGATGTCGAGGCTGCGGACACAGAAGAGTTCCAGACTTCCAGAGGTGATTGAGGAGAGATCTTTGGTCCGGTCTTCCCTACCCCCAAGGAAAGGAGTGCCTGCTGACAAAACCAGCTACACCACTCTGCATGGTGTCACCCAGCCCCCAGAATCCAGGGAGACCCGGCTGACATAAGGGCCAGGATGTGCTTCATGTACCTGAAACCAGCTCGCCTCACCCTGGCTACCCCACCTGTCCAGGAGCACAAATGCTAAACTGCTTCTGCAGCTTGAACTCTGGTCTGCTTTGGAGCTGAATTGCAGACTAAACATCAGACTGCTTTAAACTTTGGGACACAGAACTCATTTTAATTAAAATATTAACCTCTCTTCACTTAAGAAGGGGGAAAATTGGGGGTTCCTGTGACTGTTGCCCAGAGGCTGGAACTGGTGGTATATGATAACAAAAATAAATATAATGTTTGTTATTGTAATTTTAGTTAATTTGGTTTAAATTATTTTTTATTGTTTGTATTTTTTTTGTTTTTGTTTGATTTTTGTTTTTTTGTTTTTTTTTTTTTTTTTTTTTTTTTTTTTTTTTTTTTTTTTTTTTTTTTATTTTGCCATTATTTGTAGGAATTATTTATATGATATGGAGAGGGGTAAGTTTTTATTATTTGTGCATAAAAAAGAGGTAAAGATAAGGGGGGGATGGGGTTTTTAATTTTTTTTTGGGGTTGTGGGTGGTGTTTTTATTATAAATATTTTTTTTTTTTTTTTGTGTTTGAGGAGATTTTTTTATTTTTAAAATTAAGAGGAGCGGGGGGAAGAAGGGGGGGTGTGGGTGTTTCTCCTAAAAGAGCACCCAACAAAGAGGGTGGATGGAGTCGGCCACAATAGGTGGGGTTTGGGGGTGGGGGGGTTCCCCCCATGGCCTAAGACAGGGTGCCCTGTGATCTGCTTACTTTAATCCTGCTAGATGCCTTTTACTTGAGGAGCTCCAAGGACGGGTGACTTATGGCAGGATAATCCCCCAACCTAAGGCAGGGCCCTGGGAACCCTAGGACGGGTAAGGGGGAAAAAAAAAAGGCCTGGTCCCCACTAGACCTAGTAGTCATCGGGCACCCCTCTGTTCCCAGGAGAGAGGGATTACTTCACCACTCGAGAGGAGGGTCTCTCCTTGTCTCAGTCCCTTCTCCTTTGCTCTGACACCATGGTTGACTCTGACTGGTGCTCTCCACTTGATAGCTGCCTGCCTTTGTATGGGAGGGGAGGGATCTGTTGGGAGCTGTTTCCCCCTAGAGATCATTGCAGGAACCATCGCCCTGGGGAGACTATGGGGAACCCCACACCCATGGTTGTACTGGGATTGGTTCTGTTGCCCCACACCCAGTTGAAGCTGTTAATGGAGAAAAATAAAATAAATAAATAAATTTA